>OVAU01002934.1:0-11737 GCA_900406315.1 Biscutella laevigata subsp. laevigata
TATGTTAACATTAATATTTTTTGACAATATGTTAGTATTAAATTCAAAATAAATATTCGCATATGGTGCGGGCTCAGTTCTAGTTATTATATTAAAACAGAGTTTATCTACTTAAATAAGTCATAATAGACACTTTCATTGATTACTAGGCAAATAATTAGATACAACAATATTTAATAACTATAAGCTATTAAATACAGATAAAATATCATGTAAACTTAAAAATTTGAATTTAAATATCACGTAAACTTAATAACTATAAATATATATATAGGAAAATATTCTTTTTAGTCATCCTTTTCTATTCATCATTTTAGTTTAATATAAAAATTCATCCATCTTACGTTAAGAGTATAACTCATATATATATATATATATATATAATATAATTGAATAATTTAATAATTATAAGAAACCAATCTAAAATAATATTCTTTTTATTCACATTATATTTAATAATTACAATAAATATCTCAAAAATATTTTTTCAATATATTCCAAATAATGATATAATATAATTACTCCATAAGCTAAGAATAAAAAATCTAGATATATTTCTCAACATAATTATAAATATATAGTTACAGTGGTTTTGTATATTATATATTTTAAATACATGGAATGTTTTGTTTAAGAAATTAATGGAAATGTTATAAAAATTAAATTCAACATTTAAAGATAGAATATATAATATATATAACAAATTAGATCATATAATTCAAATTTAAACTTTTAAAATAATAAATATTTTAAATCACACGTAAAATAACATTAATTTTAATTATAAATTAATTTTAGAATATTCTGAATAACTAAAAATCCATAAATATCCTATATATTCAATGATTTTCTTAAAACAATTTAATAATTTAATAACTAGAAACTAATAAATATTCTAAAGAAATATTCTTTCTATTCAGATTTTTTTTGAATATTAAAACTCAAAACGATATTTTTAACAACGTCTTCTTTAATCCCATCATTTTAGTTTATAAATCTTAACTAAAAAATTATTTTTGAAACTAAAACCAATCTTAATAATATTTTAACTAAGTAAATATTATTCAATATTTTTATATTAATTTCAAATAATAAATTAATATTAATTTCAAATAAAATATCCGCACATGGTGCGGGGTCAATTCTAGTATATAATATTAAATTTCAGATTTAAAATCATCATCATATATATTATTTGGGAAGCCGCTTAGCCCATGTGTCATTCATAGAGTAAATTTAGGAAATATTATATTTAATTTTTTCGAGATTTTAAAATATTCAATATTCTAAAATATCAAAGTAAATTTAGGAAATATAATATTAATTTCAAATTTAAAATCATCATCATCATATATATTATTTGAGAAGCCACTTAGCCTATGTGTCATTCATAGAGTAAATTTATGAAATATTATATTTATTTTTTCGAGATTTTAAAATATTTAAATTTCTATCGCATCTGAAATGTCAAAGTAAATTTAGAAAATATAATACTAATTTTTGAAAATTTAAAATAAATGATTAAGACAAATAAGATAACCATACAAATATTATTATTATATATAAATGTAATATTTTATCCCACATATAGCGTGAGTCAAAATCTAGTACGATTTTAATAATCAAATATTTCTTTATTTTATATTTTGCTAATCCAAGAAAAATAAGGATTTTTAAGAGGTCAAGATGGGTGGTGGTAAAGTAATTGCAAAGAAATTAAGATCTTTCCTTTTTGGATTGACTCGAGGGTCTTTGTTGATGATCGTTCCCATTAAAAAATATTTTGAAACGTCAAGATTCTTTTCGTATGTATATATTCTTAAGAAAATTAACGAATTATATACAAGCATTTTATCCAAAACTAGCATTTTATCCAAAACTAGATTTTTGTCGTATGGAACAGATGATACTATTACAAATTAGTATAATTTATAATTTATAATATAAATTGTATAATGTTCATAATCAGCTAATTCAACTAAATTATGAATGAAGTATAAGAAACTTTATCATTTATGATATATTATAATTAATCCGTTTATAATATTTTATAAACCATCATTCATCTATATATCTTATATATAATTTTAACTTTCATAGATTGAATAACTTATGTCTGTTTAAAAAACAATTATAGTCATCATGTATACTCCCTCTGTCCCATTATATAGAATTTTCTAGGTTTTTAATTTTGTTCCAAAATATAAAATTTTCACAAATAACTATGCAAGTCTTAAATTCTTTTTCATTAAATATTGAGTTGACCAACCAATAACATTTTAATAATCAATTTTTTATTTTCTTTTAAATTATTATTAAGATTTCATTAATTGTTTTCTTAAAAATTGTGCATTCCTCTAGAAAATACTATATTATGGGACAGAGGGAGTACATATTATAAAAATAGAAACAAATAAATATAAGAGTTGAAATATAAGGAATATTTAAAATTAATTAATAAGCTATAATTAAATATCAAATAGTTTTTATTTAATATGATTTGTAATAATATTTTGGCTTTTTTGTTTATTCCGTATGGAATTACTTGTTTTGTTATAAGTATTAAGGACTAATGTCCCACATCGGAAGCTGGAAGGGATCCTAATTAGTATATAAGGGATATGAGTCAATCCACTCATTGTCAATTAATTTTGAGTTGGAAGCCATAAAACTTAACAATAATAAGTACGTAATTTTCTTGGTACTTAAAACAGAATTTATGTTGAGCTGCTTCGTTGCTCGGGCCTTCGCAGCTTAACTTCGGCTGGAAATATCATGAAATGTCGATCAATGCAAACAACTTTAATATATTTATATATATATATATATCATATGTTTGTGGTATATGTATACGTTTTATTAGATGTAAAATATTGTTTGAAAATTTGTTGACGTCATGTAAGAACTCTAGATTTCAGTGGGATGTTCAAACAGCAATCAGTTTGACAAGTGTTTGACATTTTGGGACCACTACGGGCTAATCAAAAACCTTAAAACCTCAACATTTTTTTTTTTCATTTTGGAAACTAGTTGTATTTTCCTTGTAACCAAGAAATTCCACAAGATGCATGTCCTCTTAATTAAAATTCGAAACAGGTTAAATTAGTTAATTTTCTGTGGTTTTAGATGAAATATTAATGTGACAGAAGATATATATATATATATATATATATATATATGTATAGTGGAGTACTTAATCAGGAGCAATTATTGTGGAGGGAGTGATGATGAGTGATCCAAAAGTATGTCGTAGAAATTATAATAATATTTTTAGAGTATTATATTAGGAAAACAATATAAAAATCTAATATACCACATTTATGAATATATATGTATATACAGTAAAATCTCTATAAATTAATACTCGATAAATTAATATTCACGATAAATTAATAAATTATTTCGGTCTCTAGTTGGGCCAATATAAAAATAAGCGAAATTCGATAATATAATAAGATAATAATTTTAAAAAAATTCTATATAAAATATGGTCCTAATACTAACATAAATTAATAAATATATGAAATTACATATATATATATATAATTTTATTAAAATACTTGATTTTTTTCACTTTTTTGAAGTTGAATTCCTTTTAGTGTTCATTTATAATTTTTTTAGTGAATAAAAATTAATTAGTCCTATTACTATTTATATGTTTACTCATGTAACTCTTTGTATACTTTATATGATTGGTTTCTTAATATATGATAACTCATTGTTAATAGTAATATAAAAAAAAAATTGATGTTGAGTTTTTGACAAAACAATAATAATTAGGATAACATAATTAAAAAAATAAATATAAAATAAGTTGAATTCTATGAATCTCCTATTTAATAACAAAACTATTTAAAATAATAAATAAAATACATGTAGATAATAAAGAAAATATATGTAAATAATAAAAAATAATATATAAAAAGAAGCGTGATGAATTGTTTAAAAGAAAAAAATATATAAAATATGAATAATATAATCAAAATTTATGATTTTAGTAAAAAATAAAGTTCTAGGAAATTATGATTTTGAAATTTTCTATAAATTAATATCTATTAACTTATACTATAAACTAATAAATATTAATTTATTGATTAATTAATACCTCTCTAAATTAATAATTTTTTATATTCCCACCATTATTAATTTATAGAGGTTTTACTGTATATGAGTATATTCGGATCGAGCAGATATCCGATTTTTCCAAAAATGATATTTGTATTTCCTTTATTTTTTACGAATATTTAGTTCTATTATTTGGGTTGCTCTGAAATTTTATGGATATCCTCATTTTTCGAATCAAATCAAAGTGAATAACGAATCGGAACGGATCTAACAAATATTTTGTTCATGCCTACCAAATAGTAGAATATATGTTGTGATTTTTAATAAGAGAATTTTAGTTTTTGTGCTTTTGTTTTCATCTTCCTTTTGGATCCAATCTTTTGCTACGACCACTTTTTCATAAACCAAAAAAAAATCTCAATTAATTGTATGACTAGTACTTCAATGTATTCCCTCTGTTTCACTTTAAATGATATTTAAGAAGATTTGTTTTGTTTCTATTTAAGTGAAGTTTTAAGTTTTCAAGATAAAATTGATACTACCTCCGTTCCTCAATAAGTGAGGTTTAAGCATTTTATTTTTGTTTCAATTTAAATGATGTTTTCGATTTTCAATGCAAAAATTTAAAGCTAAAAACCATTAATATTATGCAGTATGATTTTTGATTGGTTAAAATAGGTGAAATTAATGGTGTTTTTATGAAAAAGAGATAAACTAAATGATGTTTTTGTGTTTTATTAATCAACGTGAAAAAACCTAAAACATCATCTATTGAGGAACAGAGGGAGTATATAATTCTCTCTCCTACCCTCACTTAACTCACGAGTATTAGTAATAAGTTTTAAAGAGTTTAACTACCTAAGCTATTAATTAAGGGTTATATATAATAGATATTTTACTAGATTTATTAATATGTGTGCAAAAATCTTAAAAATCATTTAAAATGAAACAGATGGAGTATAGTTTATTAGAGCATCTCCAAAAGACACTCTATTACTTCAACTATGAAGTTTTTAGTACTCCAAAAAGAAAATCTAAAACTTCAAATATAGAGTTTTGAGTAGAGGAACTCTAAATATAGAGTTTCACTTCTCAAAACTTCAAATATATAGTTTCATCTTTTTACTTTCATTTTGGTCCTTATAATTTCACATCACATTTATTATTCTCAAATATTTTGTCATTTATCATTTTTAATACTTAAAAAATTTAAATCTCATAATATTTCAAATTTTTTTATAAATATAATTTTAACACATAAAATTAAATAAAACTTCAAAATATAGTGGTATAATTTGGTAAATTTGAGCTTTACAGATGAATTTGTTTTTATAAATTTATGGAATAATGTGGTAGTTTTTTGTAATTTAATATTTAATTATGTATTTTAATGTAGAATTTTATATTTTAGTGTTACGTTTTATTAATTAGTATTATTATAATGTTTTAGTTATATGTGCTAGTTATTTATTAAAGTTTTATGAATTTAAATTAACTATGATAAAATATAAGGACCATATTATAAAATATAAATACATTTAAAGTTTTGTTTGAAGTTTTACTTTTGGAGAAAAACATCTCAAAACTTTCAAATATAAAGTTTTAGAAACTTTAAAATAGAATTAAAGCTTTAGAAACTTTAAAATAGAATTAAAAAAATGCTCTTAACTTATATACTCCCTATGTTCATCTATTAGTGATGTTTTAGGTTTTTATTTTTGTTTCAATTTAAATGATGTTTTCGATTATCAATGCAAAAATTTAAAACTAAAAACCATTAATATTATGCAGTATGGTTTTTGATTGGTTAAAATAGATGAAGTTAATGGTGTTTTTATGGAAAAGAGAGAAACTAAGTGATGTTTTTGTGTTTTATTAATCAAGGTAAAAAACTCGTAACTATCAAATTTTGAAGAAAGGAGGGAATATATGATATCACCGTAATTGAGTAGTTCCACTAAAGTAAATACTCCCTCTGTTTCATAATAAGTGATGTTTAAGAGAATTTTTTTTGTTTCAAATAAAATGATGTTTTACATTTTCAAGGCAAAATTGACCATCGTTTCCCTAGTTTACCCTTTTAATAGCTAATAATAATTAGTCAATACCATTTAATGAAGAATTAAGTGAGGTTATAATAGACATTTTACAAATTTTCTTAATTTGTGTGCAATATCCTTAAACATCACTTAAATTGAGACAGAGGGAGTATTATATATGGTGAGAGATGCATTAAATGAAAGGTGCATAGAGAGGGGAGCAAGAGAAATGGGTTTATAGGAAAGAGAGGTTGTAAGCTAATTTTGCGCTCATTTTTTGCAGTCTCACTAAATGCTCACATTACTTATTACATCACCATGCCTTCTCTCTTCAGTGCCCTAATTTCTCTTCACGTGCAATTCTTTAAGATCCTATATCTTTGTTTATTATCACTTCTCCGATTCCATATTTTGGCATGTATTTAGTTATTAATTAAGCAATGTTGGACTTCTTATTCAAAACCATCGAGATTTAGGGGTGTTATTGGAGATGAGAATTAAAAGGAACTAAAAAGAATTTTCTTATTTTAAGGTATTTAAACCTAATTATGTTAGAATGAAAGCAAAACATGTAAGAATTGATCCTTTATATAATTTTATTAAAATTCTTTTAAGTTCTTTTTAAATGATATCATTTCTAAATATATATTGAAACGGAATAACACATACACTTAATAGAATTCAAACTCTTATGAATTGAATAAGAGTTGAATTTAAAAGAAATCCATGTATGATAATAAATCTAAAATCCAATAACATATGAGTTTAAAAGAATTTGAATTCCATTGAATCAAATAACACTGAAATTTGATAGAATTATGAATTCTTTCGGATTTCACTATTTTTCTTAAAGAATTCATAAACGTGTTTTTGAAGTATGTTTCATTTTTCATTGTGTCTTTTCTGTTTCTAGCCAATTAGAAATATAACTCTTACAGATTAAGGATTAAATAGATATATGTAAGGCTGACTAAATAACCCGGTTTGGGTGGAATCGAATTAGAAGGTACATAACCAAATAGGAATAAAGACATAATTGAATATGTATTAAATTTTTATGGCCGAATAATTTGAATTGAATGGGTACCGGACCGAGAACCAGATTGCTACATGATATATCCGAAATAATAAAATTTTAGTTAAATGTGTTACTAACTAAACTGATGTTTATTAAAATTAGATAAATCTTTTTTGTATAGATATTTCAAGTATTTTTCAGGTATTTGCAGGTAATTTTATATATTTTTGGATATTTCAAATATTTTAAGGTCTTTTAGGTAGTTTGAATTCTATAGATTCCAAAATATTCTCGTTCAAATACCTGAAACAAAACGAAAACTAACTGAACCCAAATTAAAATGTTAAAATACATGAATAGTTCATAAATTTTATACCAATTTACCCGGATCGAATATATAACGAACCAAACCCAAACTAATACTACAAAATACCTATGCCTAATTTTTGTCCATGTGGTTTCCTCCGACTCAACGTTGTGTGTTATCATAACCTTTTTTTTATAAATGGCATGACCAGTTTCTTAAATATGTGAAATATGTATGATGAAAAATTATCAGCAATATTATGAAAAGATCATGCATTGCACTAAAAGTACATTCTTAGAAAGAGTTGACAAAATGACATAAAAAATCATGCATATATATAATCTTAAGAAGTTGACAGAAGATGGAGAAAATTAAAGGCAAATTTGTTAATTAATTTCGTTGGGAATATGTGAAATGTATTTGAAAAGCCTAAGAATCAGTGACCACTTATCTTACACGAGTCTAATGAACTTTAGAACAAACATTTTTGTGTGTAAAATTAATTTAGAAATATCAATTTCCTAAGTATACTAGAGATTAGTTTCCAAGAAACATCCTCTCTTATAGAAATGAGAGTAGGCCAAAGAAAATAGGAGTTCATAACAACATTCTTTCAAAGTTTATTGGTCTGAGAATTATGGTATATACTTAAAAAATGTCAAATTGCATAATTAATAAGTATCTAAAGCTTACATTATTCTAATAGTGTTTGCATTAACCAAAACGCGTTGGGATTATAATTGATAGAGCTTTGAGAAATGAGAATGTTTGAAGTAAAATTATACCCCTGTTTCAAATTAAAAAAAATGTTTAAGCCATTTTTTTCAATTTAGAAGATGTTTTAAATCTTCAATGCAAAATTAATTATGTTTTTTATTTTTAATTATTTATATTATACAGATTAATTTTTTTGATTGGTTAATTTGTGGTTCGATATGATTAATGAGATTTTATTTTAAGAACATGCGGCGGAGGAGAAGAAATCTAGGTTAGAGCCGGCGGTGGAGAAGGAGAAGAATAAAGCGCATGTGACAGAAGAGAGGTTGCATGTGGCGGAAGCGAATTTACCGACGACAGAAGAGAGCTTTCATGCGGCGGAGGAGGAATTTTCCGGCGGAGGAGAATTATACGGCGGCGGCGGTTGATGATGGAAAAGAGTCCACGTCCGAGGAAGAGAAAGAAGATGAGGCTGATGAAGAAGAAGGCGAAGAAGAAGGCGAAAAAGAAGGCGAAGAAGAAGGTGAAGAAGAAGGTGATGATAATGAAGGTGAAGAAGAATCGAACGTGGAGGAGGAGCTAATGAACAAAGCGGAGGAGGAGCCGAGGAACGAAGCGGAGGAGAGGACCTCAAGGAGGAATTCAGAGTCCGATGATGAATCGATAAGTAAGAAATTTCAATGTATGTGTAAACACTTAGGAAAACTTAGGAAAACTTAGTAAAACATAGGAAAAACTGTTTAAATGGAATTTGTAACACTAGGAAAACTGGATAAAACTGTTACAGTTGAATGTGTAATACTAGGATAACTGAAGATTACTGGATAAAACTGTTATAACCGAATGAAAGTTTAACGTGTGTATGTAAATGACTTACATGATCTTATGGCTATCAAGCCAACAAAGATGTGTTTTCCTCCATCTGAGTACAGGAAGCAGATAAAGGTCGGGACGAGATGTATGTTAACATATGCTATCAAAACGCTGGAAGGTCTGAATCCGAAGATGAGTAGCACCGAGAGGAGGTGGTTTGAGGAACACCCTCAATTCAAGCACCTCTTCCACATGAAGAGCAGAAAGGAGAACCACAGAGTTCAAGGGATGTGGATGCTGCTGTTGAGGACTGATGAAACCAACAAGAAGAAAGAGGTTTGGTTTGTTGTGAATGGCGTTCACATACGTTATGCGCTGAGGGAACACACCTTGATATCGGGACTCGGCTGCCAAACGTATCCTCTGAACTACGAAGGTTGTGGTTCTATGAACTTTGTTAAGAGACATTTCAAGAGCGGAGAATCCAAAAGGCTGGAGGATGTGAAAGAGAAGCTCGTCAATATGGGACCCCATAGAGCCAGGCTGAAGATGGCGGTGTTGTTCTTCTTAGGAAGTGTTATTTGTGGGCAGACAAAGACGGAGAAAGGCGCGCATGATGTTCTTGAATTCTTCCAGCAAGCGGTCGACGATCTCGAGTTCTGCAAGAGCTTTCCATGGGGGAGATACTCGTTTGACTACATGCTGACGCAGATCAATCACACAATGAAGCATTTTGTAGAAGGGGAGGGCGATCTTAAGGTCCGCAAAGGTCCCAGATAGTACTCAAACCCTATGGCATATTCCGGGTTTTTGTATCCCTCTTGAGGTATGTGAAAATTGATGGTTTTAGTAATTGTGAGTAATGTTGAACATTGATGATGGTATTACTAATTGTTTGGTCTGTTGTAGCTTTTTGCGTTCGAGGCCATTCCCACACTTAGAAAAGCGTATAGGGAACCTGTTGAAGAAGCGGATAAGAGATGTCCGTTGATGTGTCACTCGACATTCAAAAAAGGTAACAGACTGACTGGAATGTCCCTCTCAGAAATAAACAAAGTACTTGGTCACGAGACTGTAAGTTTACTTATCTCTTAGGAAAAACTATTGTATAACCAACGTAGAACTATGGTAGAACTAACACCACCCATTTTTATTTTTACAGATTATTCACAGCATCATCGAGGCAAAATCTTCAACACAGGAGGACATCTTGAATGACTTGATGGAAGATGATAGAGATGATGATGACATAGCAGTGGATAGTTGGGACAGGCGTATCTGTGCAGATTTACCAGTCCGTTTCAAAGACATGTTTGCTGAAGATGTCGCTGCGCGAGAAAATGAGGGAGCCGAGACGCAAGAGAGGGGAGAAGATGGAGATGGAGTTGGTGGAGGTGAGGAATCAGGTGTTGTTATGAAGACTCTTAAGTCGATCTTGAGATTCATGAAGAAACTTGATAAGAAGATAGATGGAATTGGTAAGAAGGTTGATGCTTTGGTTGGGTTTAGCATTGACCTTTTTAACTATGAACTTACTAAACTATGAACTTATTTTATGTATTGCACTGTGTTGGTTATGACTGATGAAGGATGATGTTTTCGCTATTATGACTTGTATTAATAGCCTAGTCGGTTGCAGTTTCACACTCAGTGTTACAGTCGTTTTTAAGTTTTACAATTGTTTTACACTCTGTTTTATACCCTGTTTGACACTCTGTTTTACAATCGGTTTTACAGTCAATTTTACAGTCGGTTTTTTCAGTTTTACAGTAGTTTTACACTCAATTTAAGTTTTACATTCGGTTTACAGTTGGTTTTAAGAAATTTTAGTTTACACATAACTTTGAGAACACCGAAATAGAACATAATTCATTACTACCGTTTACACAACATAACATAAGTTTGAGAACACCGAAATANTTCCTCTTCAACATTGGATGCCCATGGCTGACAAAAGTGGAGCTCATCGTCCTGCAGGATCAGTTTTACTCAGGTTTACACAGTTTCACTTAGTTTTACGCAGACGTAAATACAACAATTACCTCGAAATTCCTGCACGTGAAGTACATGCTCCCCGGTAAGGTATCAAAATCCTGTTGATACTTTTCGATTCGGGAGACTTCTTGAATGGTATAACCTCCACATGGACATCTATCTGGAATTCCGTTTTGTGCATCGGCGACGTGCCCAACCCTTTCGATGTGCTTCATCGCGTCTTTCCTATCCCCGCTTCTCCTGTCTCTCCACCCACAGATCCATGACGAAAATTAAAGTGTTAGATAGAGAGAAATCGTTGAAGGAGAGAGAGATTCAGAGGAGAGAGAGAACTTTGAATAGCAATGAAAGAAGAAGAGTTGTGCTGGGTGGGTTGGTTTATAATGAGAAGTATATAAATTTCGTTTCGGCGCCAAAATTTCGTTTCAGACAAAATTTCGTTTCAGACAAAATTTTCGGCGCCAAAATTTCGATTTAGACAAATTTCGTTTCGGCGCCAAAATTTTTGTTCTGAAATTTACAGTTGTTTCCCTCCCAAATTAACACTTAGTTTTACAGAGTATAATGATGTTACAAAAGCTGTTCATAGTATTACTTTTCGTCAATTCAATTGATTCTAGTTATACATATATTATTAATTGCTTGTTCTAGTTTTACTATTGTTTTATCCGCCTTATAATGTCAGCATTACGTGATTCCAGCAAAAATACGTTTGAAATCANTTGTTCTTAGAAATACATTAAAATGTATAAGACAAATTCTTAAACTATGAGTTTTGTTGAA
>OVAU01002935.1:0-10914 GCA_900406315.1 Biscutella laevigata subsp. laevigata
TGTTTTTCTTTAGCTTCTCCTAGTCAGTTCAAATTGAACTTTTTTTTGTTCGAAAAGATTCATTCAATGTAAAAACTTAAACATCGTTTAACAAGCGTAAAGCTTGCTTAGCTAAGGCATCAGCCCGAGAATTTGCGCTCCTAGGAATAAACACAAAACAAACAGAAATGAAAGACAAAGCAATATCTGCAACGTCAAGCAGAATGCCGTGAAGGTCCGATAAAGATAAGCCTTTTGCAATGGTGTTGATCAACGTTTGAGAGTCCGATTCGAATCGTACGTGACGCAAGCCTAAACCCTTTGCGTGATCCATTGCAGCTCGAAGAGCCAACCCTTCCGCCATTAAAGGGGTCTTTGCTCTTTTGAAAGTGGCTGAATGTGAAGAAACACAATCCCCAGCCGAGTTACTGTAACTCCAACCCACTCCAGTTCCTCCAGATTCTTTGTCCCACGCTGCGTCCAGTTGGCAGTGTACTGCTCCAGCTTGCTCAAAATCTACCCTGATTCGAGGATCCAGCTGATCAGGGGTCTTGACGCTTTCTTGAGCCGAGCTCCAATCCCGTGCTTCCTTGATGGCATTCGTGATAACCGTCCGTGGATGCAGGGCCATGTCCTTGAATTTTAGATTGTTTCGAGCAATCCACAAGTTCCAACAGATCCAAGCAGCCAGAGGGGCCTTAGAAAGTCCCACAGGTGGCAGGCAATTCAGTTTTCGAAGGGACCTCCAACCAGCCTCAAAAGATAGCACCGAATTAAGCATGACACGAACATGAAACGGTGCCTCATTCCATACCTGACGTGCGAATCTGCAGTGGAATAGGAGGTGCGTAATAGTCTCTACACCCCCACATCGATCACACGTTGGTTGTATATCGATTCTTCTCGCCGCGAGCCTCTCCCCGACTGGCAGGGTACCTTTAGCTGCCTTCCACAAGAAGAATTTTATCTTCGGTGTCACATGAAGACCCCAAATATCCTCAATCCAGTTCAGTGTGGTCGTCCCCTCCGCCACATCAGGGGTTTTCAGTGTATCCAGCTTCGAAAAATAACCTGATCTAGTTGTGTAATCTCCCGAGGGGTGTCCTAGCCAGATCCTTTTATCCGGTCCCTTCGACATGCTAGGTTTAATATCCATAACCACATTTTTTAGTTCAGGGAGTAGCGCATCTATTCTCTCTTCTATCCAGGAACCTGTCAAGGGAGATAAGAGAGTCGAAACAGTGAGATCCTTATCACTTTCTTTACAAGGTCCCATAGGAGCCACCTGACAGGTCGTTGACAACCAAAAATCTCTCATTAGGTTGATGTTCTTCCCATTCCCTACTGCCCACCCAAGATGGGGAGCAATAAGATCCCGTCCGCACAAAATGCCTCTCCAGCCGTGAGACGAGGCTCCGGATGCTTTGCAATCCAAAAAATTACCGGACGGGCAGTATTTGCCAAGCAAGATTCTACCCAGCAAGCTCTCCGGATTTCTGATGATGCGCCAGCTTAGTTTTGCAAGGAGGGCCTCATTGAATAGTTGGATGTCCCGGAATCCGAGTCCACCGTCTCTTTTAGAATGAGCCAGCTTATCCCAAGAGACCCATGCCATCTTTCGAACTCCTTCTTTATCGTCCCACCAGAACCTAGTCATGATGGATTGGATACGTTTACAGAGGGCTATCGGTAGCTTGAAGCATGACATGGCATAAGAAGGCATAGCTGCTAAAACACTCTTCAACATAATCAATTTTCCGGCCGGTGTAAGAAAGCGAGTCGACCAACTGGCTGTTTTAATCTTCATACGATCAATTATGGAATTGAAGAGGTCTCTTTTCCTTCTTCCAAATAGCTCGGGCATACCAAGGTATTTGCCCACCCCACCTTCGCTATCAATGCCTAGATCCCTCTTAACAGAGCTTCTGATACTTTCCGGAGTTCGCTTGGAGAATGTAATTGAGGACTTCACTTTGTTTATGCATTGACCCGAGGCGCTTCCGTATTGGTCGAGAATGGTCATAAGATGTCTGCAGCTTTTCTTGTCCGCTTTGCAAAAAAACATAGTATCATCTGCAAAAAGGAGGTGATTGATTCTTGGACTTCCTCTTGCAATGCTAATACCTTTCAAGGAACCATCACTCATAGCTCTAGTGCACAGTCCTGAGAGTACTTCGCTGCAGAGGATAAAAATATAGGGTGATAAGGGGTCCCCTTGACGGATTCCCCGCTGCGGTACTACCCTTCCATGGCTCGAACCATTCAAAATGATCGAGTACGAGACTGTGGAAATGCAGCAGAGAACCCACCCAATCCATCTTTCATGAAAACCAAGGCGTTCCAAAACAGCTCTAATAAAGCCCCATTCCAAGCGATCATACGCTTTGCTCATATCAGTTTTAACCGCCATATAACAATGGGTAGTAGCCCCCGACGACTTCAGATAGTGGAGTACCTCGTGTGTTATAAGAACGTTATCCGAAATTGCCCTCTTTGAAACAAAAGCAGATTGATTTTCGGAGATAACAGAAGAGAGGACCGGCTGGAGTCTTTTCGCTAGCAATTTCGAGATGATTTTGTAATACACATTGCACAAGGCAATTGGTCGAAAATCTGATACACGTTTAGCACTGGTAGATTTCGGGATCAGTCGGATGAGAGTTTCATTGATTCGCCCAGGGAACTCATTAGATCTGAAAAAGTTCAGGATCTCCTCCACAATCGCTTCCTTAGTTATGGCCCAATGGGTTTGAAAAAACCCGGCTGAGAATCCATCAGGGCCGGGGGCCTTATCCGCATGAATGGAGAATAAAGCCTCCTTAATTTCTTTCTCCGATGGTAGTTTGGTTAGATCAGCATTTGTCTCCGCTGATACCTTAGGCACCAAGGCCCGGTTAACCACCCTTGCTCTATCACAATCCTCAGAGGTGAATAAGTTCTCGAAATATTTGAGAATACACTCAGCCATTCGATCCTCTTCCACCATTTCTTCTCCGTTTTCCCCTTCGATCACCGCGATACTGTTTCTGGCTCTTCGTCCTTTGGTTGTAGCATGGAAGAAGCCAGTGTTTTTATCTCCCTCCTTTAACCACAGGACTCTGCTTCTTTGCCTCCAAAATGCCTCTTCCTCAGCATAAGCCTTCTTGAGCTCCTCATTAATCCGGTTTATGGCAATCTCATCGTTACTCGAGTTGGTCATAGCTTTCTCTAGAGCCTCCTTCAACCTCTCCAATTTCACCTTGCTATTCAAATTTTGTTCTCTGCACCAAACCACAATCGCTGCTCTTACTGCTGAGATTCTTTGCGAAACAGATCGAAGATTCGGCGCTTTCCAGTGGGATGTTATAATCTGTCTCACTTCCTCATTATCTCGGAGGCGTCTATCAAATCTAAAAATTCCTCGACGTCGCTTCTTGTTCGGAGAAAAATAAGAGATGATCGGTTTATGATCCGATCCTTCAAACTTGAGATACACACTTCGTGCCAAGGGAAAGGAATCCATCAGTTTTGTATTCATCATTGCTCTGTCGAGACGGCAACGGATCACTTGTCCTTGTCTCATCCCACGCCAGGAGAGACAATCACCAGTGAAACCCAGATCGAAGAGATCAGTTTGGGCAACAAAGGAGCGGAAGTCTCCAAACGAATTTTCAGGCCGGGGTTTGCCCCCACTTTTCTCCGATTGGTCTAAGATATCATTAAAATCTCCGGTGATAAACCACGGCGAATCTCTAGTGGTTGCAATATCAGTTAGAGTATTCCATAAAATCCTTCTTTTACTCTTGACAGGGTCCGCATATAAGAAGGTAGCATTGAACCATGTATTCTCATAACGGATTTTTACATCGATAAAGTTTATGCACGCAGAAACAATTTCAAGAGTAATATTAGCTTTCCAAAACAGTGCTAAACCCCCACCATGTCCCACAGGAGGTACTAGCTCATGCGCATCATATCCCATCCACGCCAAAGTTTTCAGAACCATCTCATTGGAGTTCATAGTTTCCGAAAGGAAAAACACATCCGGAAACGTAGAGAGCCTTATTTCCTTTATTCGCTGGACTGTCAGAGGGCTCATCAATCCCTGGCAGTTCCAGCAAGCAACAGTTAAGGAACGCGACTTTCCCGGACCCGAAAATCCATACTCCGGCGGGTCACAGGTGGAATGATAGTGCAGTTTGGTTGCGTTGTCGGTGAGACAGGTGTCTCCAAAACCTGTCTAGCATCCCTTTGCGAAAGAGGCTGAGCTGAATTCGCTCCAGCAGTTGCTCCTCCTGTTGTGCGTCTCTTCGGGGAGGATTGAACAAGATGGATCTTGCGTTTCCTGGAGTTAGATGCAGCAAAAGGGCCAGAACCCGAGTTGGATTTTCTCCTGTTCAAGGATGGTTTCTCTTTTGACTTAACGGTTTTCCTTCGGGCATATTTGCTCTTAATGACCCTTTGCGATCTTTCCTCTGGTGTTAGTCCCAGCCTAGTTAACACCGGGCCTCTATCACAGCCAAAATCCCCAGCATTGTGATTACCGTCAATCGGGCCTAGCCTTTGTAACACTGGGACGCGATCTTGGGGGCTCTCCAAAGGCTCTCCCAGCCGGTCGTGGATTGTCTCTTTTGTCGGGGGAGATGGAGGGTTTGTTCTAGCCAGAATCACTGCTTTCTCCAGAACATCCCGAACTTCCCCTAGTGCTTCCTCCACTGTTTCTTTCGGGGGTTCCGTGATACGGTTTCTCTGAGTTGAGCGATCTCCACTCCGGTTCTTTGACTGGGCAGAAGCAGATCTTTCGCGGCTCAGCTCATGTCGTAGATCTCTTCTTTGATAACTATCCCTGTCTCCAAAGCTACCATCCGAAAGGGGAGTTTCAGCTCTCGGAGAAATGCGAGACCACACTTTCCCAGTTCTTGAGTGATAATCAGCTGGTCTGTCAGCTCTAGAACCGCGAACTGAGGACCCATGATCTCTGGAGAACTTTCTGGGATCTCTTAAATTGTCACCTGCTTGAAAGTAACGATCATTTTCATGACCTCTAAGAGCCCTATCTCTGCTCTGAGGACCAGGAGTCGTGTCTCTACTCCTTCCTCTAAAGCCTTTTCTGTCCATGAGTGGCAGTTCCACCTCGTTTCGAACCAAGTCTCTGTTCCAGTCTCTGGACCGTCTATAAACTTCACGTTCATGAAAGGGGGGCTCCCTAAGATCCTCTACACCATCAGGCCTTATTGACCTGGATAGATGTCCCAAGCCTCTGTTTGTACCAAAACTCTGTCGACTAGTAAATGGGCGCATACCATTACCACTTGAGAAGCTCGACTTGCCTGGTGTTTTGTTCCGCTCAGTCGAAATTCTTTCCGATCCCCGGGAAAGGGATTCCTTGATGACCTTACCAGGGTTAACTAACTCATTCTTCCTGGCTTCTCTGCAGTCTTCCAGCTCATGATCCAGGCGAAGACAGTAGGAGCAATGTTTTTCGAGTTTCTCGTAGATTAGTGTAGCCTCTGCTTGATCTCCGTTGTGGAAAGTCACGATCGAAGAGACTATGAGCGGTTGGAGCCCATCCACAAGAACTCTCATTCGGGCATACGTTTGTGTTATCTCTACTTTCTCGTAGTATCCAATATCCTCGCCAATAGACCGGAAGGTTTCCTCAAACCAAAGGTGGATAGGAATACCTTGGACTCGGATCCAGAACGGAATGAGTGACGGAAACGATTTGGCTGTCGTGGGTTCCCATCGTTGTAAAATGACCATCCAGCGAGCAAAGTGGTAAGGTCTACCATCGAGAACAGCTTGAAGGTCCTCCTCAGAGGAGAACTGAAACTGAAAAAGTCCCTGACCCAGATCTGCCCCAATAGGTCTCGATTTTGTCTTCCATCTGTCAGCCAAGAAAGGGATGAGGGTCCAGATCCTCTGTTGCTTTGGGTTGGTGACTCTTCCTATGAGAGTGAGAGCATGTTGTTTCATCAGTGACGATCTCATAACAAGTCAAGCCAAAATTGAGGGTTCAAATTGAACTTAAAACTCAAGATCTCATAACAAGTCAAGCCAAAATAATTGATATCAGTGACGATCTAAGTTTTGCTCACGCCTACTATGCTTCTATTTCTTACGGCGGTTTTGGAAGCATTCTGAACATTTAACAGGCGGATTAAAGATCAGAAATTTATTTAACTTGTTTCCTTCAACCTAAAATTCTCCGAGTGCTAGAGATAAGCAGAAATTTACTTTATGGCCAGTATATTGCTATTTTTCATAATTTCAGTTGCGGTATTCATACATTTAGGTAACCGTGTTGTTTACTTATTTCTTTTTGTGTAGATGGCAAATGAAGTCCTTGGAATTCTGTTTGGCAATGCGTACTCTGTAACTGGGGACACATACGAAGTAGGTGCACCTGACGAAGAGGCCTTCTTAAGGAATGTTATAACACCAATTTACCAGGTCTTACGTAAGGTATGTAATTTCTAAATCAGTTTCGTGTTTTTTTCTTGCATTTTGCTTCTACTAATAAAACCAGCTTATTTATGAAAAAAGGAAGTCAGGAGAAACAAAATGGGCAAGGCAAGCCATTCAAAATGGAGAAACTATGATGATCTAAATGAATACTTTTGGTGAGTTAACTCAGCTTGGTTTGGTGATATATGTATTAGTCAAGTATTTGCTATCTGAGCAAATTCAATTCACTTTTTCAGGGATAAGAGGTGTTTTAGGCTGAAATGGCCAATGAACTTTAAGGCAGATTTTTTCATTCACTCTGATGAGATCTCACATCTTCCAAATGAGGTAGTTAATTTTGCTTATCTGCATAAGCAGTAGAGTTTTTTTATTTTTAGTCTCGACGTTTTCATCACCCTTTGGAAATATTTGATAGACTGAGTGTCCTTTTATACTTCCAAATGCTTACTTGCATCAGTCATCCATCTCTAATACAGTCCAGTATGCAAATGATTTTTTATTAATTTCAGAGACATGATCAAGTCCCTCATGGAAAACGAAAACCCAAAACTAATTTTGTTGAAGCTCGCACGTTTTGGAACCTCTATCGAAGTTTTGACCGAATGTGGATGTTCCTTATATTGTCTCTACAGGTAGGATTCCAAATTAGAATTCTCATTCCGCTTTTGCTCTGTTAAATAAATATATGTGGTGATTCTATGAATTTTCAGACTATGATAATAGTTGCGTGGAACCAGTCAGGATCTATTCTTGCCATTTTTTCTGAGGACGTCTTTAAAAATGTATTGACCATTTTCATCACTTCAGCTTTTCTTAATCTTCTACAAGGTAACTTTGAATTCCGTTTCAGTTTGACATTATTCCTAGGCTGACTATATATACCATATTGACATAATCATTCGTTCTTTTATGAAATGCAGCTACACTGGACGTAATTCTTAGTTTTGGTGCGTGGAAGAGCCTAAAATTTTCCCAAATTATGCGGTACATCACGAAATTTCTAATGGCAGCCATGTGGGCCATCATGTTGCCAATCACATACTCGAAGTCGGTGCAGAATCCAACTGGACTAATTAAGTTCTTCAGCAGCTGGGTTGGGAGTTGGCTTCACCAGTCGTTGTACAACTATGCTATTGCCTTATATGTCTTGCCAAATATTTTGGCTGCTGTGTTTTTCTTACTTCCACCTCTACGGAGAATCATGGAGCGATCAAATATGCGGGTTGTCACACTTATCATGTGGTGGGCTCAGCCAAAATTGTATGTTGGCAGAGGAATGCATGAAGAGATGTTTGCACTTTTCAAGTAAGAAAAATGATGCTATTCATAGTAGCTTTCTTCTCTATTATTCATTATAATCGCCTTTCTCCTGGATCCTGAGAGAAAATTCAGAAAATTGCTGTTCTTTTCTCTATTATTCATTATAATCCCCTTTCTCCCGGATGCATCGTTTATATTGTTGCACACCAGACACGTTGTGATAATATGCTTCGAAGTGATTATTCTGCTCAATTCATGTTGTCTTAGGTATACATTCTTTTGGGTCATGCTATTACTTAGCAAGCTCGCATTCAGCTACTATGTGGAGGTGAGTTAGCTTCTTATGGTGAAACTTGCAAATCAAAATCTTCTTCTACTGATGAATCTATACTCTCATGTTTACCGTTAATAATACCATAATCTAGTATCCTAATCCTTCATCTTTTGATGTCTAGTAGGCAGGTTGTTTTCCTAATTATCATCTAAAACTTGCTATACGCATCTTTTTGTTCCAGTTATTTTTTTTAACGTATATTATTATTGATGATGCCTGCACAGATTCTACCACTTGTGGGCCCAACGAAGTTAATATGGGAAATGCGTGTCGTAAATTACCAGTGGCACGAGTTCTTTCCAAATGGTTGTAATCCTTACCCAAAAGCATCATCAGGCACTGCTATCAACTGTTTTTTATTCTAACTTATATGATATTCATGCAGCCACTCATAACATTGGTGTAATCATCTCCATATGGGGTCCGATTCTCTTGGTAAATAACCTGCATCGAATAATTTAGCAAGAATATTTTCAATACCCTGAAGTTCGGATCATGTTTAGGTTTATTTTATGGATACGCAAATTTGGTATGCCATATTCTCTACTCTATTTGGTGGAATTTATGGAGCCTTCAGCCATCTTGGGGAGGTAATCGTTGTATTTTCTTAGCACGCAAAATTTACAAATGAATATCTTATGTGATATTATGTAACAAGGATTTGATTCCCTATATAAAAATCAAACATTCTGCAAATTTTTCTTAGTTATCTAATCTCCATTATATTTGCAGATACGCACCCTTGGAATGTTGCGGTCTAGATTTAGATGGGTTCCATCTGCTTTCTGTAGTAAACTTACACCGTTGCCTCCAGGTCATGCAAAGAGAAAGCACTTGGTATTATCCAAAATTATGTTTAATTGATCGCCGAAAACTTTCATTTTATGGGTGAAAAATGTAATGTTCTGAGTAATGCAGGATGAAAGAGTGGACGAAAAAGACATTGCAAGGTTCTCGCAGATGTGGAATAAGTTCATATATACTATGCGGGATGAGGATCTGATCAACGACAGGTTTGATGAGTTTTTGTATAGTATAGAGTCATCAAAGCTCCTAAGTTCATTTCATAAATGTTATGTGTCCTTCGGTGTAGGGAGAGAAATTTGCTACTTGTACCTTCGTCTTCTGGAGATGTCTCTGTTGTGCAATGGCCTCCATTCTTGCTTGCTAGCAAAGTAATAATACAACTATCTCTTCAACATCTTCCCCCTTCCATTATCTCTTCTTGATGAATTGTGTTTCCCTTTTGGTGACAGATTCCCATAGCATTAGACATGGCTAAAGATTTCAAGGGAAGGGAGGACTTCGACTTATTCAAGAAAATTAAAAATGAATACTATATGCATTACGCAGTGGTTGAAGCTTATGAAACAGTGAGGGACATAATATATGGTCTTCTTGAAGATGAATCTGATAAAAGGTGAGAATGTTGTTTTCCCTTTATTCTTAGATCGACCAGTCATCAGATTATGCAATCTTAACCTAGTCTAGACTGGATACATACTAACTATAATAATGCTGTTTCCCATCTTTATAGGATTGTAAGGGAAATTTGCTATGAAGTAGATGTTAGCATCCAACAACATCGATTTTTAAATGAATTCCGGATGACCGGTATGCTTTTGCTCAATGATAAGCTCGAGAAGTTCTTAAATATCCTGGTAACGTGAAAATATTTACTTTCCTCATTCATTACCAATGCTAACTAGTTATGTGTGCTTATTACTCCCCCTTTATAAATAAAATCTGGTCGTGTTGACAGCTAAATGATTATGAAGACGATGAAGATTACAAGTCTCAGATAATCAATGTTCTCCAGGATATTATTGAAATCATCACCCAGGATGTTATGGTTAACGGTCACGAGTAAGTCATGACGGTTCACATGTGAAAGTTTGGTTCATTTTCTGTGCCTCCTCTGTTTTTCTACTCTCTAGTTTTCAACAATCTTATACGTGTATAAGCTCATTTGACAAAAAAAAAATCCGTATAAGCTCAAAAACCTCAACTGTGAAATAGGCATGAAACATTGCTTTGCCTTTCTACCTGTAGGATCCTTGAGAGGNTTTGACAAAAAAAAATCCGTATAAGCTCAAAAACCTCAACTGTGAAATAGGCAAGAAACATTGCTTTGCCTTTCTACCTGTAGGATCCTTGAGAGGGCTAATTTTCAAAGTGGTGATAATCAAAGCGACAAGAAAGAACAAAGGTTTGAAAAGATAAATCTTCAGTTGACTAAGAACAAATCTTGGAGGGAAAAGGTACACAGTTTTTTCTTTCTAATGTTAATTGTAAACAATCACGTCTTCTGCTTTTATATCTTTTATTTTTACTTTGTAGGTTGTACGACTTTGGTTACTTCTGACTGTTAAAGAATCTGCAATAAATATCCCTCAAAATTTGGAAGCTCGTCGTCGTATGACATTCTTTGCAAACTCCCTATTCATGAACATGCCAGATGCTCCTCGAGTTCGTGACATGCTATCGTTTAGGTACATGTTTTAACTTTATACCTAATGAAATTTACTATTGACTCACATAATTGAAAACTATGATTAATCAAAATAATTTTGGTCATAGACATAATCTTAAGTTTGCTTCTTCCTTTCAGGGATATTTTGATCAATGGTACTATACATAATCTAAATTTGCCTCAGGGAAATACTCCTTTTAGATTATTTTGAAAAACGTTTAACACTTTCTCCCACGAATTATATGTCTTGTATCTTAGCTCCTACTATGATTAATCAAAATAATTATGGTCCTAGACATAATTTAGTTGGGCTTCTTCGTTTGAGGGATATTTTGATTAATGGTCGTCGACATAATCTAAGTCTGCTTCATGGAAATACTCCTTTTAGATGATTTTTATAACAACTAACCTTTTTTATCCA
>OVAU01002937.1:0-11734 GCA_900406315.1 Biscutella laevigata subsp. laevigata
TTGCTAGGTATATTAAATAAAATTATATTTTATTAAAGCTACATATTTTTATTATAAATAACATATAACATATAATTATAAATAAAAGCAATTTTCTTTAAAGGGGTGAACATATAACATATAATTATAATATATAATTCTATAATTCTATATTATAATTATATGTTATATGCTATAATTATATATTATAATTATATAATTATAATATATAATTATAATATATAATTATAATATATAATTATAATATATAATTATAATATATTTTATTCAATTTTCTTTAAAGGGGTGAACATATAACATATAATTATAAATAAAAGCAATAAAAACATATTATAAAAGAAGTACATATTAAAAAGAGTAAAAACGGTTAATTATAATCTTCATTCGTGTCGAACTTGAGCTAAATATTCTCAACCAAATCCGCTTTTGCCTGATCCCAGACTCGGTTTCGATTGCTCATAATATTGCCGAGATTTGAAGGCATATTTGTAGAATATGTATAATTAGAATATATATTATTAGAATATATTATCATATTTCATACATTAAACGGTTAATTATCTATCTATTATATTAAAGCATGACTTATCTATTATATTAAACCATGACTTATCTACTACAAATAAGTCATAATGGAAGAAAAAAAGGCCACGTGGCGGGGGAAGAACGGTTCTTCACCGTCTCTACCTGAAGAAACTGCTCTTGCAGCAAGAACCTCTAAAACAATTTTTTTAATCAAAAAAATGGGAAGAAACACAGAGTCTTCCGCGTTGGACTCGCTCTTATACTAGAATACTTAGTTGTACGGCCAACAAGACTTAAGAGTCTTTGAAGATTTTGTTAAAAACTCTTTAAAAAAAATAATTGAAGGGAAAAGGAAAAGTTGAGGTATTATTTATCCAGTGTTATGACATGTTAGTCCGAGTTAGGTCTGGGCATTCGGGTTCGAGTAGAATCCATTCGGGGTTTCGGGTTTGTCGATTTAGGATCCCTTCGGGTTCTATGAAATTTCGGATTGGGTTCGGTTCGGTTTAATTCGGTTCGGATTTTGTAAAATTTATAGGATCCAAAAAAGTATCGGATAATTTCGGGTTCGGTCCGAGTTCGGTTCGGGTTCGGATTTTTAAACTATTTTCATTAAAAAAACACTAAAAAGTACTAAAAAGGTACTCAAAATATTAATAAACCGGAAATTTAAACTATTTTTATTCAAAATTATCACAAAAATACAAAAAATAAACATAAACTTGAAAGTGAAATAAAGGAAATATATTAAATTTATTAAAATTTAATACTAAACATTAATCTATATATAGAATATATAGAAAATAATAATAAATATTGCATTTTTTGGGTTAAGTTCGGATCATTCGGGTACTACTTCGGATCTCGGGTTCGGTTCGGGTTTCATCCGGATCCGAAGTAGCACCAATATTGGATCCATTCGGGTTTTTTTAATTTTTAGTTTGGTTCCGGATTCGGGTTTTTCGGGTCGGGTTCGAATTAAGATTTCAGGTTCGGATTTTTTGCTCAGGCCTAGTCCAAGTGTTTGCCTTGATAGATCAGTTTTTCGATTCTTTGTTCGAATTCCTTAACTCATATCAATTTCACTTTGTTAGCAAAACATAATTGTACACTTTGTTAGCAAAACATAATTGTAGAGTAATTTCACTCAGTAATTGTAATTTTAATGGAATTTTATTGAATTCTTAGTATTGAATTTTTTGTTAAAATTTTATTGAACTTCTTGCTATGGCAGAATCGGTTATTCCAACATCCATCTCGCAATCCGAAATCAGATGGCCTAATTTCTATGCATCAATGAAATCAGAATCAGTGTCCTCAATGTAGTGTCGTATAACCGAAATTGGATAAAGAAGATAACCACTTATTCACCACTCTTTACACCAAAGGTTTTCCTTTCGGAAATGTGGATCCACATAATATTTTTTGGTGGTTAAAGAATTATGGATGCGTATGTTGATGTCGAGAGATAGCGATACCATTTTCGCCCCTGAACTGTGAACTTAGTCAATCTTTCAATTTGAGATCAGATTATTTGACACTCTTAGATTCCAACGTAGAGCTTAAATCTGTAAATAACTTGCAGAGTATTACGTTTGAGATATTCAAAGTCCAAGTTGATCAATACGTTATTCTTGGTCAAGTTTAATTAGTGTTTAGACACTCAAAATCCAAGTTGATCCCTAGTCATGAACAGTAAATTTAATGGTAGATAACAACCTAATATAATCATAATCAATAATATTAAAATAGAGATTGTGGATAAATACAACCGTCCACAAATCATGATCTATGTGGACTATACAAATGATATTGTTTTGTTGAATGCATATGGTCTATGTGGGCTATGTAAATGATATTTTTGGTTGAATGTATATGACTGTCAATAATTTTGTTCATGTGGTATTTTGTAGTGGATGAAAAGTACTTTAAGATAGTTGACTCTATACCCACAATGTTACACAAATCATTCAACTTCACACTCTTATATAAGTACGATCATTCTCCTAATTACAGAAGATGGTAATTCATATGTCCAACCACCAAATTTTTGTATATTCAATTTTTATCCATATAATTATAATCATAAAAATCATGATATAAAGACATCAAATTGTATCCACCAAATATTGTCCAAGACAAAATTTAAAATAGTTTCTACTAAACACTGTTCACTTTTTGAAATAACATCTAACAAACACTGTCCATGACAAAGTTTGAAATGGTTATTAAATCGTAAAAAAATTAAATTTCAATTTCTTTAACTACAATTTTATTTAATTATAATTAAAAATAGATAAATTAAATTTTACATGTACCAATAAATATACACCACTTATCTAACCAGATTAAACCATGATTACAATTGAAACTCAACCAAATAAAACATCAACAGTACCGAGTTATCGCGCTCGCAAAAATGTTCATCAATATAAACCAAAGCTTTGATTTTACAAAGAGAATCTATAAAAAATGCCTTAAATTTTTATTTTTTAAAAATGTGTTTTTTGTCAATTTTAAAAAGTGTCTATTAAAAAGTCACCAAAAAACTAGGGGTGCGATTTCGGATATCGGATCAGATACGGATCGGATATTTCGGATTTCAGATCTTTCGGATATGGGATTTAAGATCCATATGTGATCCGAACCAATTTCGGTTCGGTTTCGGTTCGGATCTCGTCGGTTCGGATCGGATATCGGATATTGAAGTTGGATCCTAAAAATATCCGAAATATTTTTCGGATCAATTCGAATCTAATTCGGATCGGATTTTTCGGATTTTTTTGGATTTTTTGGATTTTTTACGGATTTTTTAGATTTTTTTGCGGATTTTTCGGATTTTTCGGGTTTTTCGGTTTTGCAAAGGTTTATCGCATCGAATTCAGATCGGATTCGGATTGGATTCGGATCGGATAACAAACAAATCCAAAAAATCCAAAAAAAAATAAATAAAAAATTGATTTTTTTTTATACAAATCCGAATCCGATCCGTAACCGAATTTTCGGATCGGATCCGGTTCGGATCATTCGGATCGGATCCGGTTCGGATCATTCGGATCGGATAAATATCCCAGCCCTACCAAAAACGATGTAATTTTACATTGACTTTGACTTCTCGAGATCTCCTCACCAACTCCTTTGTTGAGATGCTCATTTGTTGTTTTCGGTTAGTCCATCTCCTCACCAACTTTTAAAAACAACAAAAAAACCAAAGAAAGTTTCGAGATTCCTCAGTATCGACGATTATGGCGGCGTCGACAAACTCTTTCCTCGTCGGAAACCAAACTCAGAGTCCTTTCTCCAAACCCAAATCCATATCCCAATCTCTTCTCCACCTTACCAAACCTTGCACCATAAATCTCACAGGCAGAACCAAATCCGTCGCAATCAGATGCGCTTCCTCGACGACGCAAGACGGTTCCAGATCCACCACCGTTAGATCCGAGCAACGAGTCTTCAATTTCGCGGCGGGTCCTGCCGCTTTACCGGAGAATGTCTTGCTTAAAGCCCAATCGGAGCTTTATAACTGGCGTGGATCTGGTATGAGTGTCATGGAGATGAGTCACCGTGGGAAAGAGTTTCTTTCCATTATACAGAAAGCGGAGTCGGATCTTCGTCAGCTCCTCGAGATCCCTTCGGAATATTCCGTTTTGTTCCTACAAGGCGGTGCCACCACCCAATTCGCTGCACTTCCGCTTAATCTCTGCAAATTTGAAGATTCCGTCGATTATGTTGTTACCGGATCTTGGGGAGATAAAGCCTTCAAGGAAGCGCAGAAATACTGTAACCCGAAAGTGATTTGGTCTGGTAAATCGGAGAAATACACCAAAGTTCCGTCTTTTGATGGATTGGAACAGAATCCGCACGCCAAGTATTTGCATATATGCGCTAATGAGACGATTCATGGAGTTGAATTCAAAGATTATCCAGTTCCTAAAAACGCTAATGGTATTCTTATCGCTGATATGTCGTCTAATTTCTGCTCGAAGCCCGTGGATGTCTCGAAATTCGGTGTGGTTTACGCTGGTGCTCAGAAGAATGTTGGTCCTTCAGGTGTCACCATTGTGATAATCAGAAAAGATTTGATCGGAAACGCTCGTGATATCACTCCTGTGATGCTTGATTACAAGATTCACGATGAGAACAGCTCGTTGTACAACACACCTCCGTGTTTCGGAATTTACATGTGTGGTCTCGTGTTTGATGATCTGTTGAAGCAAGGTGGTTTGAAAGAAGTGGAGAAGAAGAATCAAAGGAAAGCTGAGCTCTTGTATAATGCCATTGATGAGAGCAGAGGGTTTTTCAGGTGTCCTGTTGAGAAATCTGTGAGGTCTTTGATGAATGTTCCTTTCACATTGGAGAAATCGGAATTGGAAGCTGAGTTCATCAAGGAAGCTGCTAAGGAGAAGATGGTGCAGCTCAAGGGGCATAGATCAGTGGGAGGAATGAGAGCTTCTATCTACAATGCAATGCCATTGGCTGGTGTAGAAAAGCTTGTTGCTTTCATGAAAGATTTCCAGGCAAGACATGCTTGATTTTTCATCTCCTTTTTGTTGCTTTATGGATTTTGTTGAGTGATTATAAAGCTTTGTGCTTATGATATTGAGAATTCCAATTGTCTGCGGAATCTTTTTCAGTAATAAAATCTTTAGCGATGCTAGAACTCATTTTCAAGCAAGAATCATTTACAATTTTATGTTTAGTCTCGTATCTCTGAGACTCTTTATCTCTGAGACTCGTTTGAGTTGAGACTGAAGATGAAGTGAAAACTTCCAGTATCAAAATCTTTTGTTAAAACAACTTATTGAGAAAATGCTGAGATTAGCTTATGATGATAAGCAAAAGCAAACAAGGGTCTCAAGTTGTGCAGTTAAATTGTCCTTTCGTCGTATCTCCTGATGGTCCTGTTTCTTGAAAAGTGCAGTTAATTTGTCCTTTCGTCGTGTCTCCTAATGGTCCTGTTTTTTTTGAAAAGTGCAACATAGCAAATTCAGGCTCAAATGCTAAACTGTTAGTTAAGATCTGTCATGTCTTTAGTTCATTGCGAGTGTGTTAAATTACCGTTAGATATAGCCCCTTTGTAACCATCAGCTACACGTCGAAAGAACTCGTTAGCAGCATCTGCATATTCATTCAAGAACAGTCACACTACTAAACCCCGAGCAAGACAGGTGCACAGAGCCAGAAGAATACAAGAATCTGACAACTTACCGTGTTTTGCAAGAGATGGGTCCTGCTCATCCATGACCTTGATCAGTTTTGCCGGATTTCCAGCCACCACACTTCAGAACCACAAGAAAATTATGTCATTTTGTTATTAAACTAACAATGAAAGATTTTTCAGATGCATCCTCTTTTATACCTATGCGAAGGAACGTCCTTTAACACTAGAGAACCTGCAGCTACCATTGCCCAATCACCTATGCTTATGTTGCCGAGTACTGTCACACAGGCTCCAAGCAATGCACCTTCTCCTATTTTTGGATGACGATCACCGGTTTCCTTTCCAGTTCCTCCTAAAGTCACACCCTGTGACAGCGAAAATTTCACTAGCTTTTACGATTAGCATTGACCTTGAGAGAATGGTTTGGAGAAAGAGATACTTACATGCAAGATCGAAACGTGGTTGCCTATCACAGCGGTCTCACCTATGACAACTCCAGTTCCATGATCCAACAGTATTCCCTCTCCAATTCTTGCCGCTGCAAAAAGACAAGTCAAGCAATATGTATAACCACAATCAATTCACCGGTAAACATAATTAGCTGGTGCACTGATAAGCTGAAAAGAGTGTATGTCAGAAGAAAGAAGAATAATAACAGAGAGGAAAAGTAGAAGTGAAGAAGAAACTTGTTATGAAATAGAGTCTTTCATCTGTATTCGTAAAAAAGAGTAGTACAAATTACAGTGTAATAAGACATATATAGACATGCGTTTGGTTTTTTTTTGGTGAGTGGAGGATAGGAACAGAATGTATTTCTAGAGGGAGAGAGATTCAATCGCATGTGATTGTTCTCTGTCACTGTGTTTGACTGAGAGTTCAATAGAGAAAGAGTTTACAAGAAAGATCATAACATGCACCAAAGAGAGGAAACTGAGATTGTTCCTCCGTTTTTTTTACTAGTTACAGAGATGAGAAATATAAAGGTTCGAGCTGTACCTGGATGTATGTCTATTCCAAAGACCTGATTTACAACATAGATCAGACATTAAGCTGAACAAAAAGCATCTCGAGGCCTCTAAATTCAGTAACCAAAGACAATGATGCCAAAAACTACCTCGCTAATTCGGCTTTGCAATGCAAGAGCTAATAGTTTCCGCCCTTCATTCCATAGTTTATGTGCAACCCTGTATGCTTGCAGCGCATGATAGCCCTGTAGTGCAAAACGTTGTGGTGAAAATGTTCCATCTCTCAAAATATTCAAGTAAAGAGTTTTACCTTCAGGTGTAAAATAGCAGAACTGTAAGAGAGACACGCAGGATCTCGGTCTTTAAATGCCTGGAAAAAATCATTGAGATTCATAAGAAAACCTCCTCAAAACAAACGAAGATGCATATCTTTTAACAGGTAATGTAAAGAGTGTTTTTCACCTGGATATCATGGCGAATCGAACTCTGAATACCTTTGTCATGCATCATAACACCATTAAATATATCCAAAAGTTGAGTTGCCAACAAAGTTGGGTTTTGGAGACGGTTGGCAAGAACAAACCCTAAAGCTTGCTCTAAACAGTCATGTGCTAAGATTCCAGCATACAAGAAGCTACTCAAAATAGGCTCCTTGTCTGCCTATAACCACAACAAGATTCACCATTGTATGATTCAACAATTCACAATCAGAGACCAACAACTGAACATCAACATAATCTCTATCTCCTTTTCATATGTGATGGTGATCAGTGGAGGGCTTAAACATTGGTTCGGATTAAATCAAAACTTTCAACGAGAGAAACTAGACTGACTTAATTATAAACCCTAATGGAAACACTTACAACTAAAACATACAAAAAACCTGTTCTATAGAATCAAATAACAAGAAAACTGAAGCTTTGGATTTATATATAAAGCTAGAGAAAGTGTTAGAATTGAGGGGAGAAACCTCAAGCTTAGCTTCTTCTCTTATAGAATCCCAAATAGGATCAGTACCAGAACCCAATAAAATCGAATCAAACTCAGACTTCCGAGTTCCCATAGCGTAAACCTTGAAACCCCTCTCAAAAGGAAGCTCGTCTCCATTCATTTCTCCGCGCGGACAAGAACACACAAAGTCGTTTGATTGGAATGAAGAGACAGAGAAAGGAGGATACTTTAGTGGATATGATAAGAAACTGAAGAAACCCTTTTTCAGTTTTTGCTTTTTTGTTTTGTTTTTACTTTCTAAAGCGAAGTCATTTCGTTTCACTCTGATTCTCCTGATAGTCGTTATCTTTGATCCAAAGTGTTGTGTTGTGTCCGCCGCTTTGAATGGTTCTACGATATTCATATCGTTTTTTTTTATTAGTTTTAAAAACTTTTGGCCTTATTCTGATCGCGACCGGAATTGAGTCCAAGTTCGTAATGTGATTAAGGTGTCCTTAAACAAGATAATTGATTTTTAATGTGATTAGGTTCGAATGGTTTTATTATATTGTAGTTGAAATGTTGAATCTTAATCACGTTATAGTTGTTGTACAATATTGTTGAGTGTGAACAAATGGTGCAACTAGGCCTCAACATCTGAATTATTGGATTGTATAGTAGAATTTAGTTGATTTTGAAAATAATCTATAAAAATTGATTGGTTTTTTTTAAAATATTTAAATTTTATAGTTTTATAAGTTATGTTGATTTGGTTTATGGGTATATAATCTATAAAAACTTAAGGATTTGTAAAATATTTTTGAAAAAATATGTTAAATTAGTGAATAATAGTTCGAGAGATTTTGTAAAATATTATAATTTATATTTTAGAGAATTATGTTGATTTAAAGTGTAATACTCTACAAAATTGTAAAGTTGTAAATTCTTAAATTATGGAGAATTATATGGATTTAGTGAGTAACAATTCATGAAAATTGAAGGATGTTTTAAAAATGTAAAATTTTGTTTTATTAAAAATTAAGTTGATTTGGTGAGTTATAATTTATAGAAATCGTGAGACTTTGTAAAACTTTTAAAACTCAGTACTTTAAATAATTAGGTTGATTTGGTGAATAATATTTTTCAAAAATTTAGAATTTTTTTTTAAATTATGATTTTATATTTAAAAAGGTTACGTTAATCTACTGGACAGTATTTCATAAATTCATAGAGATTTTAAAAAATTGTCGTCAAGATTACTTTTTGTTTTTTTTTCTCAACCATCGTCAAGAATTTTATAGTGTTACAAAGATCAGAAAAAAAAAACTAGGAGAGAACTCTTTGTAACTTGGTTAAAATTATGGTTCTTAAAATATATGCTTTTGGGATCATTTGCAGAAAGGTCATAACGTTGTTGATACAGTTATTTGAGAGGGAAATACTATAGCATGTAGGGCCTCTATTCTGAATTAGATTGCTTCCTAAAATTTTGATTTTCTAATGAACTGTAAGTTTACCTAAACTAAATTCTTTGGTTAGTCAAACACAAGTATGCATCCAGATTACTCCGAGAGGTATAAAGCAGATAAATATTTTTTGTAAAAATTGTTAGTGATGGGCTGCACACAATCTCAAGGACTGGTCTAGATCCGATTCGACCCATCTACAACCATTTTTGGGAGAATAATTGTTCAATCTAGAGAAGTTGAACCCAAAATAAGAGAGGGCCTATTCACAAATGATGACTAATCAGAAGCCCGTTCAAGATGTAGAAAACTAAATCGAACACTATTTTATATAAACATAGAACAATGCTCAAAGTTTAAAGGAGAAAAAACACGTAAGAGTTCACTAGAGAGAGATTTCAGATATTTTAGAGTGTTTAATTTAACAGGTTCGCATCCGACTTTACTTGTATTCAATCCACGCGACTTGTGAGTTCGACGAATAACGGTTGACACAGAGCCCCAACAATTAATATTATAAAATGCCAACCAACTCGACTCTTATTTTTGCAGAAACTTTCCACTTTCTAGCCACTAACCACTTTTCACCAAATACAGTTCAGTAAAAGATCATGACTCCATGAGTCAAGCTTAAAACCATACACGTTGATGTGTCTTATTACCAAAAAAAAACTATTAATTACTTTAAGTTGAATCCAAATTAAACACGAATCCCGAATAACAATCATTTACACCTGACAACATGGCAGTAAGATTGAGGATTAACTTATGGTGTTTGATAGCTGAAGACTAGTTAATTACTCAAAGCTGGCTAAGATGTGATAGCAATCGGTCTTCGACCATCCAATCGGATGATTCGAACTTCAATCTCTCGTCACCTCGACAAGCTCCCATGAATTCCCCATATCCAAATTACGTAGCCACTATAGAAACCTATCCTCCCCAAGCAAAAAGTTTCTTCCACCTTCGCTCAGTCAACATATGATAATCTACTTTTGGTTCTCGTCAGATCATTCTCAAGTTCAGATCCATCGACAACATTAGATGGAGAATCAATGGTAAAATATTTCAATAGATCCTCTCTGTCATTTGGTTGATAATGGAGAGTAAGAAACCAAAAGACCACAATCAGAGTCATTCCTCGATTCGGTGGTGTGATAAGTACGATTTTACTATGGTTTAGTAAATCTACTTTTCAATGTTGTATAGTGGAGGGTTTAGAATTGTCGAACCAATCTCAGGTCGAAGATAACGCAGTAATTCTATGGAGAATTTAGGTAGGTCTAGGTGGAATCAATATGGTATGTTTTGTCACTAAACAATCATAAACAAATGAATTAACTAAAATAAAGCAAAACATAAAAGTCAACCAAAAGTCAACGATATTGAAGAAATGTAAATTCAAGAAATAAGACAAACATATGGATCAGAGCAATCGATTCGGGCAGCCAATTGATTAACTAACGATGTTTAATTTCACAATTAAGTTTGTCTTATGTCTAAGAATATCAATCCTAGACTAGTTCACTCTCGTGATAAGAGCCCCTTTCCTAATCATGCAACCACACAATCTCTTGACTAATTACACAATTAAGAAGCAATAGATGCAATTCCATACAACAATCTACCAACCCTAACATAATCTCTTGGAAAAGATCAATAAACAACACAGTTATTTGGTTGGGGAATTTCATCGAACACCTCTCGGACGTGAAATTCTCTAGGTTCATAGATAAAGTGATCAATCAAATCTAAGCATTAAGATCAATAACTATGAAGAAGACGTTGTTCTATTCATTCCTAAACATCAAAAGCAATCAATCAACAACCATAATCTACCCTAATTCATAAGCTATAACGACTACTCACACATCATGTCTAGAACACTTTGATAGTTTCTAGACATGGTTTGGGAGAAAAGTGAGGAACTAGAGAGAAACTAAGATAAAAAACATCAAGAAAAGCTCTCCCTAGGGTTTTAGTCATTGATTCTCTTAAATAGTTAGCCAATTTCACAAATCAGAAAAGGAAATAAGACTTGGTCTTTATTGTTTTTGCAACAAGTGCACCGGTCAAGTGCACCGGTGTGAGTGTGCACCGGTCGAGGGTGTGCCTCTGCAACTGGTCGGTGCTTCTTTCCTGCTGAAACCCGTGGCATTACACCGGCCAAGTGCACCGGTGTGTACACCGCTGCAACTCCTCCGACTGCTTCCCTTTTGCTTCGTCACCTGCTACTTACACCAGTCCATGCACCGGTGTGCTTGATCGGGTTAACTCCTCTGGTTTCTCTCAGCGACTTACAATGGTCTGTGCACCGGTGTGCTTGACCGGGGTAACTCCTCTGGTTTCTCTCGACGACTTACAATGGTCTATGCACCAGTGTGCTTGACCGGGGTAACTCTCTAGTTTGGTCCTTAGCCGTTTTTCCATCCCGAAAACTTCTTTTTGCTCGCACTACAAGAAAAACGTTCATTGATAGCACTCCGCCATAGCACGAAATACCTAAATGCTATCGTAGACAGTTTTCAGATTTTTCAGTCGTCTGTTATAGCACAATAAAAATGCTATTCTATAATTTCACTAAAATGAACTGAAATTGTGTTTAATCCAACTAGCATTTGCTAATTACCCCTCATATCATCCAATTCGTTCAATTAGATTATTAATTAAGTTCACAAAACTAA
>OVAU01002938.1:0-11734 GCA_900406315.1 Biscutella laevigata subsp. laevigata
TTGGAAACCTTCAATTCCGACGGAAATATCCGTTGAAAATCTGTTGGAAATTACAAATTTCCGACAACCGTTGGTAATTTTTAACTTTCCGACCGATAACGCCGTTAAAATCCCGTTGGAAAACCTTCACACCCGACGGATATATCCGTTGGAAATTACAAATTTCCGACAAATTGACCCGTCAAAACCCCGTTGGTAATGATCAACTTTCCGACGGATAAGTTCTTTAATAAACCGTTGGAAATAATAACAAACCAACGGACATTTCCGTCACAATACCATCAGAAATATAAGAATTTCCAACGGGTTTTGCCGTCACTTACCCGTTGGTAATTTCCGACGGCTACGGTCCGTCAATTACCCGTTGGAAATTACCGACGGATTCCAACGGACGGCAAATTTTCAACGACGTGGAACTGACGACCGCTTCCCGTCGGTATGCCGTTGGAAATGGCTATTTCCAACGGGTTTCCAACAGCTACGCCCGTCGGCATTCCTTTTTTTTTATCAACGGATCATTCATTCTCTTTTGTGGGAATTTTCTGTATATTTTACTTCCTGTTTTACTCTATTTACTCTTATTTTTCATATTTATTTTCTCGCACTTAATCATCTCACATTTACATCTACGCATTAACAATTTAGCCTCTTATAACTACATCGTTAAATGCTATATGAATTTGGGTTATCTATCATTGATCTAGTATATGTATATTGAATATTTGACCATAACTATTGAACTAACATTTTAACAGTTTACGATTCAACAATCAATGGTGCATAGAAAATTCATCACACACCAATGAGTAAAATGACGTAGTCTTTCCATATTGGATTCCTTCCTAATATTGCTAAATTTACTCAGACAAATCTTTCTTACTCTACTTTTTTGTAAGAAAATTGCTATAATTTGAAAAAAGAAAAGTAAAAGAGAGAGAAGTGGACCCAAAATTTGAGACATAAAAAAGATAAAGGCACGTTGCATTGCATTCAACCCCTTTCTGACTAAACATCACTCACTCTCTACTCTTCATTTCTCCCACTCTCTCATACATCCACGCGCCTCTCACGCTCCAATGATTATTATAAATAGACTTGTTCGTATCTTTTCTCCTATTTTGATTTAAGGGGACATATTTAATCGAGCTCTTTAATTCACTGGATTGTGTTGTAGATGGTGACTTGTTTTCTTTCGTTAGAATGGCAAAACATGTTTGGTCTCTTTTAGAAAATATTATGTCCTGTTTTAGAAAATTTAGTCCATCTCCCTCTCTAATTCTTTCTTTATATTTACTTAACCGGTAAAAGACTTAGTAGTCTAATGAGATTTTGTGCTTAATTACATTTGGTGATTCGGGTTTGAATATTTGAAAGGGGAAATATAAAAAAATCATTTATCTAATTCAATGGTGGTGATCGGGTGAAAAGAATGACGACCTAGGTCTCAAGACATAAATCTCATCTTAAGACTCAAGTCTGAATCCTGTTCGAAACTCGGAACACTGTCTGTGTTAATGAAAATTGAGTCTAGTGATGATGTATGATGCCCACAAAAATTTATCGAAGATTTTGATCCATGAAACTCATGCGATTAATATAATATACAAGACTCCACAAACTTAATATCCTTAAAATTAGTCAGATTTCGAACAAGATTACATAAGTTAACAAAAAAAATATCACAAAATTGGCTTAATTTTTTTAACAATAGCCAATCACAAAAAATATAAAAAAATTATTTATAAAGTTTTTACCGTTTATATTATTTCATAACAATTATCACTCACGGGTGTTGTTGTAACACTGTTTCATTTTGATTCACTTAGAGCATGTGCATCGGAAGTTCTGCAGGGGTTCTTAAAGCCCAAAATGAAATAAGAAAAGAAAATAAGAGACAGAAACAGTTCTTGAATTAGAGTTTTTAGAAACTTTATAGAACCGCTACATGTCGTATTGTGATTAGTAGAAGAGAAAAAATAAAAAAATAGCCAATAAAAGAAGGCTATCTCTCTCACGCGGCGCGTACTCTCTCTTTTTTTCTCTCGAGCGACTTTTTCTTTTTTTTTTCTCTCCGACAAAATATTAATAAAACATATTAATATCTCATTTAAAATCCCCACTAATGGACATGGTCTTATTGCCTCAAAACATTCAATTTTAATTTGTTCTTAAGTAAATTTCAAGTGATGATTAGCTTAACTGTTTAAATCTTTTTAACTATACAATAAAAAAAACTGATAATAAGAATATATTTGCGGAGATGTCTCCAAAAAACACAACTTCTGGAGTAGTAGCATATATCCCCCCAACACTCCACATGGCCTTGTGTCGTGGCTCGTGCTTCTTATTATCTACTTCCCTCCTGTGGATCTCTATTTTCGGAAATTGTTTTCATTCCTTCTTGTTTTAATATAAAGTTAGTTTGTCATATATAGGCCCTGTTCTTTTTAGAGCCGCTGCGATCAGCGATCGCGACTCCACAGAAGACAAAAATTATAAAGGAGGATGAAAAACGATCGCTGAACATCAACGCTCACAGTTTTATTAATTGAGATATTGAACCGCTCGAAATCTTGGCGACAGGAAATTATACCTTCGGCGTTGGTATTCTGAACGTCCGGCGATTCTTCTTCATTAACTTGAATTTAAAATTGCCTTGTTTTTGTCATTATTTTAATCGCTGTAAACTGCCGTTGCAGCTGCAACCGAACATGGCTATAATCTGTGACATTCACGATCATATAGGTAGATTATATACTTTTCGATTGGGTTCTTCGCGTGTAAATAGATGGTCTAATTGGAACATTCTATTTTGTGGATATATTTGGTTTTAGTCTAATTATAATTGCGTTTAATTATAATCGCATCTACTAATGTCTGGGTCTAAATGAGTACTTTTACGAACGGATCATAAAAAGAATTATGATTGTTGAGTTTTCTCACATTTAAATGTGTATATTCGTGTCTATCCAATTCTAACAGCAATTGTCCACATACATTATTAAGTCTAATCGTTTTTTAACCATGAACATAAACGAACCGAATAAAAAATATCCTAACTAATTTGGACGCGGTTAACTAATAAACAACCGGTTCGCCGATTTTATCCCCTAAGGAATATGATTAAATGGAAATAACTTATTTCCAAATTCCACGTAATAGAAGCGACATAGGTCGGACACCAATAGCACAGACGGTGTTCTGTGTCGTTGTCTGATACCTCTTCAGTCTACAAGCTTCAGTTCGAATCCAACCAGTTACATAAGTTTAACTTAATTTTATATACATTGTAAAAAAGGAAGTGAACCCCTTTGTGGTTCACAAACCTTCCATCTTAATAAATGAATTGTTATGTTAAAATAAGAAGCCACAGTAGGAGTGAGGACAACCACAAGTCAGATACTATTTTTGTAATGTTGTGTTTGGATTTTTGGGAACTCACTCTCTCGCGCGTGCACCACCACGCACCATTGTCCATAGATTATTGACAACGCACACGATTTTCAACCTCTATCATAGCTTTAGTCTTTATACATGCTCATAAGATATCACGGTTAAAGACATGGATGTATCACCTACTACTCTTCTTTAAGCTTTTCCACCTCACAAGTTACATTTAATATACAAAACCTACTTCATCAATCAAACCATGAAACCTGGGACCAGTTAAAAATATTAACTCTCAAATTTATAAACATGAAGAATCGATATCAAACCAAAAATCAAATGGGTATTCGAAAATTTCGAAATAAACTGCTAAATTTATATTGTAGAAGTATTTTTAGATTTTATCATTTTAGTACTAAATTTATGTTGTATGAGTATTTTCAAAAAAAAACAAATTATTACATTTAAGTATTAATTTTATGTTGTATGAGTATTATTCAAATCTTTTGATTACATTTGAGTATCAAATTTATGTAACATAAGTATTTTCAAGGTATTTTATGACATTTGGTATCCAAACTGAACACACCGAACCGAAGAGAAAGAATTTGATACTCTTCGGTACTATACCTCTCTACCTCAACCGACCCAAACTAAAGAAATATCAAACCAAAACCGAACCAAATTGAAAAAATATCTCAAGAACCAAAAACCCGAAACCTAAAAGTACCAACTCAAACACGAACCGATGATCCATATGCCGAGGGCTAAATCAAACCTTAAAAGTTATAGTCGAAGAAACACTATCACTAAAAGTTGATAGATTGGTTAGAGTGAGCAGGCCCGATCCTTCTATAAAGCCTAGGAAGTAAAGGCTTTAGGACATCATTCGATTGGAAAAAATTTGGGCATCATTTTGAAACAAAAAATATTAGGTAGAGTAATTAAATATTTATAAGGTTTCATGTTCGATAATAATATACAAATATTTCTTAATTGTTAGGTTTATATAATAAAAACCATTGAAATTTATTAGATAGAGTAATTAAATATTTATGAGGCTTCATCTTCATAGAGAAAATAATTTCTTCCTCAATTTAGTGTCTTTTTCGTCTCAGTAAAAAACAAAATTGACATATTCTCCTTAATCTCCTCCACTTTAAATATAGTCGATCGTTGTTGTTAGTTTGTTAATTCATACAACTAAAATATGTTTTTGTCTAGTTTCTAAATAGTTGTTATTAGTTTATTTTTCTTACCTCCCAACTTGATTGAAAAGCTCGATTATCAGTTTCGATTGTCATAAACTGATAAATGATGGTAAGAGAATTATTTTTAATGAGTAATGTTCCTTGAGATGATATGTCAATGTGTTTTTGGTGTTTCACTTTACACATTATATACTTTCGGGCCGGTCCTGGAGTGAGAGAGTGGCAACTCGTAAGGACAAGGACATACTTTACTCATACTCAAATTATAATCTCTTTCTTTCATAAATCTTTCGAGAGATTACACATCTTGTCCTATATTATATATTATATATCATATCATATTACATCTTGTGTGGTTCCATAAACATTACACATTAAAACTAGAGAAATGATACAACAATCTTTCCTTGTTTCTCTATCTCTTACATCAAATTTTCCTGCTTTTTATTTTTTACACCTCTGCATTTTCTTGGTTATTAATGGTTTCTCTATTATCAGTTTTTTCTTCCTGCAACAACAACATACTCTTTTTACCTGTTTATATCCCGACACGACAGGTCGGTCCACCACTACCTGGTAACATACCAATCGTCGGTAACCTATTTAGATTCATGAGTGCAATGTTAGTTACCATTTTAACCGACAGTAGAAACACAAAGTTTGTTTGAATCTTGAAATCTTGAAACCTTGGCATTTGGTAATTGAAAGAGTTGAAAGAGTCAGAGAGTGTTGAAGGAGTAGAGTTATCATCATTATCAGAAGAAGGCGACCACAAATCAGATCCGTTGTTATTGTCTGAAAACTCAGTAAAGAGATGCGTGGAGGATGCAAATGGACTGTCTGGTAAGCTATCTTCCAACCTGTAACAAAAATCTGAATTCAAAAACTTGCGTTTCAACCTCAAAGTGTCATTCTTAGTTTATGAGTGAACCTTACCTCTCTGGTAGATTCATCGTATCCTCATCAGATCCTTCTTTGGAGCTACCTTTTCCTGCATAGTCTCCTGCTTTCACAGTCAATGGACGTGGAGATACAAGTGTTTGGCTGAAAGGATTCGGGGACTGAATGTTGGTAGGAGAGTTGAGTTGGAAATGCTTCTTGACGTCAAGAAGCTGCATATTCATCAGCCTTCTGCTCTGAAGCTCAAGAATTTCTTCTTCAAACTTACTTCTCCACAACACTTCTTGTGCGTTGTTATAAAACCCTCTCCCTCCTGCGCAACAAAAGTAAATCAGTATGGCTGCAAGTAAATGGTTCCTATAACAGCTTTAAAGGTTGTTTACCTATAGAGTCCCTGGGGCTCGAATCAAGGCCTGTTGGGGACAGTTCTCTCTCAGTTTGGTTAGTTCTACATAAAAAGGATGAATGTCAGGTAAACACAAGGGCTGAAGGAACCGATCAAGCCAAGTATGAGATTAACTACTAAGTTTAGTACCTGTATTTGTCAGGGACTTTGCCTTTCTCCTTGTAAGGCTTAACAAGAACTCTGGAATCACACACAAAGTGAGGGTTCCCTTTGGCTAGAATGCTCTTAACAGTCTCAGGGTACACGAATGTCACAAACCCAAACATCCTCTTCTGTTGGTATGGTATCCTCACATCTTGAACTGGTCCAAAAGTACTATACCCACCATAACAACATCTTAGTCACACAAGAACTTTCATAAGGTGACTGATTGTGTAGGCAAGGATACCTGAAATAATTAGACACATCTTCCTCTCTGAATCTACTGTCGGCAGGAAAAGTCAGATAGATCTGTCTTGAAGCAGGACAAGCCATCGCTGAGAGATCAATCCTTTCAGGCCTCCATCTTCCAAGCTTCTGCAGTTCATCTCCTATCATCAAAGCGGCAGCTCTGAACAAAAACGCACACATGTTGAGAAAAAATACTACTTTACTTTATCTGAAAACAAAAATAGTTGAAAAAAGGTCGAACCTCTGGGCATCGTTATGCTGCAAGTTTACACCTTTGGGAGAAAAAGAACGAGTTAAGAAGTGGTGAGCGAGTCTAGGAGGTACAGAGTTAGACCTAAGTAGCTCAATTCTGCTTGGAGAGCCAGCTAGTTCAGGTCCTCCTCCTCCATCACTGTGGATGAATCTGCAGCTAGCTCCGTTTTTACAAAAGCCTCTAGCGAAATAAGAACAAGGCACACCTCCAAACCCTAAATCAGAATCACCATATCCTAAACCATCCAAAACGCAGCTGCCACTTCTCGCATGCATAGAGCCCAACAAATCAGCTCTTGAGTTCAAATCATCCATGAGCTCGAAGTCGTTTGTTAAATCTCTAGAAGAGCGTCCTCCATTACCATAAAAAGGCAAAGAAGCAGGATTGAGAGAAGAGCCACGGTTGTTCTTAGGGCTAATCAACTCATCTTGACTCCATGGAGATCTTGAACAGCTCAAGAGACCTAACTCTTTCTTAGCTTTCACTATTACAGAGTGAACAAGAGTCTCAGGACCAAAAGCTAGCCTTATCATCTCTTTCTCACCGTGATCTTGAAGAAGAAGAAGACCCATGATCTTTGATGCGTTTTCTGGGTCTAAGCTTTGTATTCGTGAGAGTACAATCCTAGTTGCTTCATACCCATCCATGGCTTTTCTCACTCACTCACCACACTCTCTCTCGTTTTAGCTTTTATTGAGAGTGTTTGTTGTCTTGTGAACAGAGAAGTTGTTGTCGTTAAGAGGTCTCTGAATTCTTGTGTTGGATTTTAGTTTATTTTAATGGCTTTATTAACTACAATTATTCAAAACCTATCTACTACAAACTTAACTATAATTATTCATCTCTGAAACCACCTGCTAAGCACCAGCAAAGAACAAAGAGAAAGAAATCAAACTTTTAAAAAGCAAGAATAGTATAAAAGTTAAATTATTTTCTTCTCGCGTGCTTATAAATTTACAAAGAGGAAGAAGAAACAAAAAGCTCTTAACACTTTAAGAAAAAGAGTTGTGGGAAAAAAAAGGGAAAGGTAAAAACTTTGGTAAGAAAAAGAAATGATTGCATGCAGAGATTGTTACTAGATTCTACTGAGGAAGTAAATAAATTTAATTACCTGAAAAAGTCAAAATGATAAACCATTGAATCTCTGTAGAGAACATTATGAGAGAAAGAGTGAATCTGTGCAGCTGAGAGAATAGATGAAGAAAGATGTCATCATCTAAGATTTTCTGAAGAGAGAGAGAGTGAGAGAGAGAGAAGACGTACGTGCGTACTTGGAGTAGATCTGAGTTATGAAGAGGTTTTTGAGATCTCTGTGTGTGCTGAGCAGAGCATGACAAACTCTCTGGTCTTTCACGGTGGAGGGAGAAGAAGAAGAATAAGAGAGAGAGAGAGAGAGAGAGGGGAGAGAGAGAGTAAACTGTTTTAAAAGCAAAAAAAAAACAAAAGATGGTTGCATTGCACGTTCTCTGACAACTCTCTTTTAATTTCGGACTGAGCTCCACGCGTTGTTAATTGGTCGTGTTACTCACGCGCCGGTGAATGATATGCAGACCAGCTGTAACGCTGGGGTCTCCACTCTTTCCTACTGTCTCTTTCTCGGTTTCATCACTATTTTTATAAGGACACATTTAATTAAAGCTAACTCAAAATAATTAATTAAATTGAATTAAAAAAATCTGGTTTCTCTTTTAAAATTGTTTTATTCCACTTGCAATTAATTTACTTATAGGAAAAAATCCGAACTCGAAATTTAAACCCTAATCCGATCCAAAAAATTGGAATCTAAAACCAAACCGAAAAATAAAACAACCCGAATGGATCCAATATTGGTGCTACTTCGGATCAGGGTAAAACTCAAACCGAACCCGAGATCCGAAGTAGTACCCGAAAGATCTGAATCTAACCCAAAAAATGTAATATTTATTATTACTTTCACATATTTAATATATATTTTTAATGTAATATTTATTTTTTATAAATTTAATATATTTTCCTTGTTTTACTTTCAAGTTTATTTGTTTAGTTTTTGTATTTTTGTGATAGTTTTGAATAAAAAAAAGTTTAAATTTTCAGATTTATTAATACTTCGAGTACATATTTTTAGTACATTTTTAATGAAAATAGTTTAAAAACCCGAACCCGAAAAAATCTGATACTTTTTTGGATCCTGTAAATTTTATAAAATCTGAACCGAACCCGAATTATACCGAACCGAATCCGATCCGAAATTTAATAGAACCGAATGGATCCTAAATCGATGAACCCGAAAACCTAAAACTCGTGTGAATCCTACTTGAACCCGAACGCCCATACCTAACTTATACTATAAATCAGGAAACATAAAAACATATCATCCATATTTGTTTTTCTTTTTTCTTTTTGTCGTTTCATTTTTTTTTTTTTGGTTAAGACACTTGAATTTTAGTTACTGCTGTCGCAAAAACTGTTTATTAGAGTTGATTCAATCATTATTGCATGCTTTCATCAGCTCAATACAAGAATATTATCATTAACGTATCATGATTAAAGATGAAAAGACATCATTAGGGAATAAATAATGTTTTTTTCAAAAAACTTAAATTTCGAAAGGACCTTTTTGTAAAAGAAGAATGACCCACAAAGGAGAAAGCAAATGATTAAAATAGTTATATTTTTGGGTATCAAAAGCAATGGTCTAGTTTAGTCACAAGAGCCGAGACACCTAACACATCACTCTATATGATTATGTGTTTCAAACATTATTATAAACTCTTTGCTAAATAATTACTTAAAAAATCTTAACATATTACAAGTTACAACCTCATCATTGACCCATCCATAAATATTTGATTCCCATGTAAATAGAATGATTTGTATTTAGTCACTAGAATTACATTTTATAAGAAGGGAAATTCTACTAGCTTAAATCTTTACACATTGATATAAAAAAATTATAAAAACTAAATAGACAGCTATAAAAAATTCTCGAAAATTGTGACGAGAAACATATAAATTCTTGAAAACAAGAAAAAAATAAAAATCCAACCTTAAAAAGAAAAATAAAAAATATATAAATCTTTTATGCATTCCAAATACTAAATTAACGGATAAAAAATTATATAAACTAAAAAGGCAGTTATAGAAAATTCTCGAAAATTAAATTGACGGAAAACATATAAATTCCTGATAACAAGAAAAAATTTGAAAATCCAATGTGATAAAAAAAAATTAAAAAAAAAACTAACGACAATAACAAAAATCAGAAGCTGAAAACATCATTGCTGCTTATTTAAGGAATTATGAACGACTAAAACTAATAATGCTGCTTTCATCTGGATTACAAAACGAAATTATCCACAAATAACATAGACGAAATGATTGATCCTGTAAACTCGACATAAATTATAATATGCAAATTGAATAAAAATTCAATGATGCATACCTTATCCTTGGGGTTTTCACCAAAACCACACATTGAGAATCTATAAATGGACCCTCAAAGAGATCATACAAGCCCACAATCGTAATCATACACGCAACTACAATCAAATGTTTTGGAGCCCTCAAAACAAACATGAAATGAACTGAGCTATGATTTGTGTATATGTCTATATTAGAAGCTAGACTCTATTTCCCTAATTAAAACCCATATGTATATATTTACGAAGTACCACAAACTCTAACGTGAGAATGGTGGTGAATGGTGAACAAAGGAGTGAATAGGATCGTGCAGTGTTTTTGTCTCCTCGCACTCCACTCTTGCAGCTTCACATATCGTATTACTTGTTGCTACGTTGCATCCATCTGTGTGGTTACAAGGGTTTGAGATTGTGTTAGGATTCGTCGGTCAAACGGAGCTCAATCTCAAAGAAAGACTTGTAAGATCCGTTTGGATATTTTTCATATTTTAATTCGGGTTAGTATTTTTCGATCGGGTTCAGATTCAGAAACATATTTTTAACCCAGCCCTAGTTTCATCAACTTATCACTATCGACAACAAAAACAGTAGAAAACATCACCTTCTTCGAACACGAAGTCAGAACCATTGCATTGTTTTTGAAAGGAGAAACCACTGAGTTCAGCATCAATCTTCCCCTGCATCTCTACCAGAAGAGTCCGGAGTCTGATGAATTCAGTTTCCACCGTTTCTTGGCTCTGAAGCTTTCTAAGCAATTGCTGATTCAGAGATTGTAATCTATTCACTTCGTCTTCAAGGTACGCAGTTCGAGCTTTCTTCTTCTCCCTGTACTTCCTCACTGCCTCTCTGTTCCCACACGACCGTTTCTTGTTACTGCTATCACAGTGATCATTCTCTTGCATATCCTGTTGTGAAATGAATCATTCAGAAATCTTAACAATTCATTCGAATTTCCTCTGAACCATATGGATATAACAAGGGAAGAGAAGTAGTATTGTTACAGAGATGATGAGATGAGTGTGAGTGTGGAAACATGTGTGAGAGTGAGAAGCATCCTCTGGACCTGGAGGGTTACAACTGTGAGTGTGACTGCATCCTCTCGATACTTCTATATCTTCCTTCTCCATATTCATACTCTTAATCTTAACTCCAGATCGTCAAAGAAACACACCTGTTCTGTTCAAAATTGAAGAATATGTTCCTGATTAACATAGTGGATGAATACAACAGTAGGTCAACTATTTAAGATTTTTGATATCTTACAGAGAATCAAAGTTAGAAACTTGTTGGTTTATTCTTAGATCCTTGCAAAGAACAAAAGAAAGATTTCTAAGGAGAGATCCAAATTCAAAGATAGACATTTGTGATGCTTTACCTTGAAACGGTCTTTTATGAACAGAAGTTACGATGGAATAAACCTTACTGGGAGAGGGATAAGTCATTTACTGTATTCTACCTTCTTGTCATTAAATATTCCAATGATTAAAAAAATCTAAAGAAAAGAGAATTGGTTCTTTGAATGTCAATAGTCAAATTGTTTTATTTATCTATGTCTAGTCGTTGATTGCCAGATTTTTATTTACGAATAGAAAAGGAAAGAAGACTCTTCTTCTCATGGGTCACATCGATCACACGTTTTGTTAGCTTGTGTTTCAGGTTTGCTTATCATCATCATCTTCTTCTTCTTCCTTTCTACATCTGCAGCATAGTCTCTCTTGTCTTCGTCTGCCATTGATTCCTTCAGCTGCATGTCACGGACACAACGAGTGGCGGAAACACTCGCTCCGTG
>OVAU01002940.1:0-11731 GCA_900406315.1 Biscutella laevigata subsp. laevigata
CTCGAGACAAAGCTCAGATAAATGGGATCTTGACCACCAACCTTTAAGCTTGAAAAGATTGGTGAAGAGATGGATACGGCGGAGGTTTTAATTTCTCACGAAGAGGGGAAATCTCCGAGAGAATAACGCAAGAATACTTCCCAAGACGGGAGATTTGTCTTCAAAATAATGGTGAAGAAGAGATTTTTGTGGTGAAGAAGAAGGAAAAGAAAGAAGGATAAGAAAAGCAGAGATGTCGGAGGTGGGAGGAAGAAGAAGCGGAGGTACGGCGGAGGGTTTCAAAATTTGAAAAAGCTCACTTTGGGAAGCTCGCCCGAGAGAATATTATCTCTCTACATTTTTTCCTTCTGTTTATGTATCCAGGCTTACTATAAAAGGTACAAAGTTGCCCTACATATTTTACATCAAATTTGTACTGACAGCTTCTTAAACCACAATACCAACAGATCCTTTTAAAAAGCTAAGCGGTATGGTCACTATAATTAGTTGTTGTAACATTGCAAAAACGGTTGATACACCATTCTTGTGATTAGTGTGGTGTAATTAAAGTTATTAAAACTGTTATTTTTTTAAGAAAATTGCATTTAACTCTAAAATATATGCAATGGAAAAATATATAAATTAAGACTCCAAATATTCAATGTTTAAGAGGAAGTGAGATCCTTACTATCCATTTAACGACAAATTGTACGGTACAAGAAAATCTAGACGACTAGTTTTCTTTTTGGTCTGAGTTAAATATCTTTTATGATTTAAGAAGTGAATTTAATGAAATTCTTTATTTTGATACCTTATAGCTAAAATGTCTGTGTCGATATTCTTGTAAAAGATGCATGTGCATGTGAGCTTATATTTTTTCATGTAAATTAAAATGAGTCGATGTCTTCAAAACAATCTTCAAACTAACCTATCTTGATTTAATATATGGTATGATTGGAAACAAAATAAAAATTCAAATATTAAACCTCTGAACTAGGTTAAATGATGAAAATGTGTTTTGCACAAACATACCTCTTCACTTAAGGTTAAATAAGATTTATAATATCATGTTTCAATGTGAAGTTATAAAAAGTTGAGGTCTCTTTGTGAACTAGGTTATAAGCCAATTTGAATGTCTTAACTAACACATAAATCCCTAATCTCTATAACTATCAAAACTTCACCATTACTATTTTATTACTTGTAGGGATTTTGGTTTGTACCTTTTATTTCGTATCAAATAAAAAATTATATAGTATGAAATATTTCGTTGACTTTCCATAGAGTTATCTCCTCAAAAGCTTTTATATCTCATTCATCAATCTCTATAGTTCACGTATTTTGTTTTAATTTTATAGGTTATATAAAAAAAAATTTAAAATACGCCAATATTTTTAATTTAATTTTAAGAATTTTATAAAAATATTTTAAAAATCGAAAAACTCTTTTAAAATATTTTCACAAAAATCATCAAAAATACGATTAAAACGATTTTAAAATATTTTTTTCAAATTTTTAAGGGTATAGAAGTTAAATATTAGTCCATGGGTTCACTAATCCATGGAGGGGGTAGAGTTTAGTTTTGAAGGGTTTGGAGAGTTTTTTTGGGAATTTAGGTTTTAATCAAAAAATCTATTATATTAAAACATAGTTTATCTACATAAAAATTCATAATGAACCATTTCATTTAATGACTAGATAAATAACATTAGATATATATAATGAAAAATATTTAATAACTAAGGCAAATAAAATATTTGACTAAGCAAATAAAATATATTTTTACATTAAGAAAATAAACTTAAACTTTTTGGCAACAATGCCGAAAAATAATCTTTTTGATTACAATAATATTTGTTTGTTACAACATGATACTCATATCTAGGATTTCAATTTTTTAAAAACTATAATAATATAATGATTTTAAATTTAATCGAAACAATAAATTAATTTTAGTAATACCTAAAATGTATCTCGATAAATTCATTTTCTAATATAAATATCAATACTGAAAATATATTTAAGCAACGCTTTAATTTAAAACCAAATATAGATTCATTTAATGTACAACTAGATTTTAATCCACAGAGTGGGATAAAATATTATATTTATATATAGTGATTATAATTTTGTATTGTTAACTTTTGATTTATTTGTTTTAATCATATATTTTAAATTTCGAAAATTGAGTATTATATTTGCTAAATTTAGATATTTTAGGTTATTTGAATATTTTAAAATCCCGAAAAATTAAATATAATATTTCCTAAGTTTACTCTATGAATGACACCTAACCTAAGTGGGTTCTCAATTAATATATATGATTTTTAACATTAAAAATTCCACCAAATATAAATTTATTTTAAATTTTAAAAATACCAATATAAATTAAAAACATAAATTATTTTTAATTAACAATATTGGTAATAGGTTAAATTTATCTATATTAGATCAGATAATATTTAACTAGAGTTTTGCTTGCACCATGTGCGGGTCTTTTATTTAAAATTAACATTAATAATTATCTAACATAATAATAATAATGATAATAATAATAATAATAAAATTATTTAAGATTAGAAACTAAAAATTTAGGATTGACGAATAAGTTCTGAAGAAATATTGATTGATTTAGAGTATTTATTTTTATTTTTTGGTTGGTTGATATAATAATATTATAGATATGTTGTTAAATTTATTTTGTTAAGTTAGAAAAAAAAGAGCATAAGAAACTTAGTGAGCGCAGATAGAACATGACTCCACTCCATATCAAATAATCAATAAAGGTAAGATATATTAGTTTAAGATGAAAAGCTTATAGGAATATTCTAAATTATAATGATAAAAAATTAAAAAGAATGAGATATATTTCTCATTCGATCGTGGGTGGGGAACGATTCCAACATATCCAAATCCAACTACTATTTATAATTCTCTGTAATCTTTAAGATTTATTTCGTTACAACAACTCGCAGTGCAAACTTTAATGATGATTTCAATATATCTCGATGACAAGAAAGAACATATATGCCGAACAAAAAAAAATAAAAAAGAAAGAAAGAAAGAACATGTTTTTTTTTTTTTTTTGTCAACAAGAAAGAACATATATATACATATATCTTGAATATTAATTTTTATGGGTCTCGCGCTAGTAAAGGCCCATATAAATTAAAACCCATTCTGAATTAAATGGGCAGGGTCGATCTAACAAAAATACTGTAGAATTCCAGTTTTACCCTTCACATCTTATTCCCAGCCGGCGACGAATCCCGACGTCAGTAACTGTCGACCGCCGTCTGCGAAACTCTAAATCGTTTTCTCTTAGTCTCAATCCTCGCTGATATTTCGATATATTTTGGCGTCGAAGCCGATGTATAAACTGCAAAGGCTTATCTCTGCTCGTTGCTTATCTCCCCCAGTCATACCTTCGTCGTATTTTCTCCACCGACGGCCATTCTCGACATTAGATACGGATCCTTCGTCGGCTTCCTTTTCCTCTTCGCATCAGAAGGTGCAAGTGCCTGAAGATGGAGCTTCTAATAAAAGCCGAAGCACACCTTCAACAAAATCTTCTCTGAAGGAACATGAACTTGCCAAATTCTCTGCCATTGCTGATACCTGGTTCGTCTCGTTTGATTACACTCGGATTATAGTTATAAAAAATTAGGCTTTTAAGTTTAGGGACAAAGAATTTCATTTCTAGGAAACGATCAAAAGTTTGATCTGCTCTTATATGAAGGTGGCATTCTGAAGGACCTTTTAAACCATTGCATCTATTGAATCCAACCCGATTAGCTTTCATTCGCTCGACCTTATGCAGGCATTTCAGGTACATTTCTTGTGGATTGTTTCCGTTTCTTTTCTATCCTCATGCTCTGTTTGATTAAATTGTTCTTCTCAGTAAGGATCCGAGTTCTGCTAGGCCTTTTGAAGGACTGAGACTTATCGATGTAGGCTGTGGTGGCGGACTACTTTCTGAGGTATTCTTTGAAGTCCTGCATACCTTAGTTGGCACACGATCGTTCCACTCTTCCTTTAGTGAAACACTCTAGGTTCTATTTTATAACATTCGTATCAGTTTTGAGTTTGGTTATCTCTCATTTTGGGCTTGTTGGTTGAGTGGTGGAGGTTACAGTTGGAATGAACGTTCTAGATATAAAAGATTTGGTGATCGATAGCTTGTTGTTTTTTCTTTGAAGCCTCTAGCACGGATGGGAGCAACTGTCACGGGAATTGATGCAGTAGATAAGAATGTCAAAATTGCTCGTCTTCATGCTGTAAGGTCTCTTACTTAATTGTATCATTAATTATCCCTAAAACTTTTGCACTGGCTCTAGTGTTATGTGCAAACCATATGGTGAAGTTAGTTTTCTTGAATAATACGTATTCTAAGTTTACACTTCATTCCTGCCAAGATTGGCAGTTAAGGTTGCCAATTTTCAGAATGTTTGAACAATAGTCATGACTTTTTTCACATTATCGCATAGAACTCGAGTTCAGGAAACCCCTTGTCGATCTTGACGTTATTCTTATAAAATTTTCATGCAGGATATGGATCCTATGACTTCAAAGATTGAATACCATTGTACAACGGCAGGTATCTCTTACTAGTTTTAGATAGTGGCCAATCAAAGTTACATGGAATCTTCTTTGTTTAAGTACTAAATAATATATTTTTCTAGCGCAGAAAAGCTAGTGGATGAAGGGAGGACGTTCGATGCTGTTCTTGCGTTAGAGGTACTTTTTTCAGGTCCCTTTATTCTTTTGTATGTACCGTCCCCTTTGTCAAACTTCTTGATATTATACCATTTTCTATTTCTCGCTTCCAATTTCATTTTCATGGAAAGCTTTCTGATTTCTACTATGAAGGTCATCGAGCATGTAGCAAACCCTGCAGAATTCTGCAAGTCATTGTCAGCATTGACTATACCCAACGGTGCCACAATACTTTCTACAATTAATCGCTCTATGCGAGCATATGCATCAGCCATTGTTGCAGCAGAGTACATTCTACAATGGGTAATCTTCAGTTTCGCACTTCATTTACCTTCTGTTAACACTGTTTCCTGTCTTGTGTTGTTGGTTTCACATTTTGTCTTTGTATAATAATAAATCACCTACAGCTTCCTAAAGGGACGCACCAATGGTCAAGTTTTCTAACTCCTGAAGAACTCACTATGATATTACAACGTGCTTCAGTCGATGTAAGCCAATTCCTTTCCTCTTCAACAATAAAGCTTTATGTTAATCTCAGTAACATAATTTTGAGCCTATTGGAACAATAAAAAGATGCCTCTCGCAGTGGACAAGAAGGATTGCTCGTCTTTTTATCACTATGGGATTGTTGCCTGTATACATTGTGGTAGAAATGATAAACAGGAAACTATTAATTGCAGGTGAAAGAAATGGCTGGATTTGTGTACAACCCGATAACCGGAAGGTGGTTATTATCAGACGACATAAGCGTTAACTTCATTGCTTATGGGACGAAAAGAGATGATCATGGAGATATATAATCCATCGTTCCAAGTTATCTTTCTCTGCATACCTGCTTCTGAGTTACAACTCCTAGTTTATACTTTTTATGGTATAGGCATGCTTGGAGTTTCTTAGGACAAAGACCGTAGTTAAATTCAAAATAAGTGCAGGAAACATTACAATGCAAGTGTTTGCGTATTACAATCAGCAGAATTTTTCTTTCTGGATAACACACATCATTCAGAGAAAGGTTATTACAAAGATGATAACTGTAATGAATAATATTATCAAAGATTACAAAGATCCAGCGGCGAAAAAAGGAAAATAATGCTTTATTATTGCAGTTTACAAAGTGAAACAATAACGAAACTGGGAAGAGTTAAAAAGGATGACATTTAGTAGGAAAAACAATCTGATATACAAATTAAGTAAACCTTGCTTGAGATCCAGATCTCTTTTACTTCTGTGCTTATTAAAACTGATGGCCAAGTTCTTCTTGCATGTCCTCCAGATCCCATATGGCTATTTTGCCATCCAAACCTATGAATAACAATTAATCCATTGTTCTATTTGGAATTAAACAGGCTGATTCTATGAAGGAACATATGAATTCTAGTGACTTACCTGAAGTGCTGAATCGCATTACTTTAGAACTCCCTGCTTTGCTCAGAGATACAATGGAACTACAAGTTACATACAGGTAAATTTTAAGCGTCAGGCTCTAACAATGACTGGAGTAAAATATGTGTCTTTGCAAACGATTTTGGTAAAAGCTAAGTTAGCTCAAGACAATTACTTTATGCAATTATCATGAACGCCTCCACGTGAATCTGAAATATCGCTGGCCGTTGCAGTCTTTGATTGACCGTAGAATTTTCCAAATGCTTCAGAAAACTGTAAACATAACATAATGAACAGATGGCTCGGGCAAAAGACAACCAATAATGCCACTGGAAAGTGGTAATAAAAGACGCAACTACAATAACAAGACATAATGTAACATACACAAGAAAGAAAATTTGGTACGCACCTGCGAACTGTAACTGGAACCTGAAGATGCCGCTTTCTTTTCTCCAATGTATCTGATAAAGCTCCTACAAATCAAAAAACAAAAGCTTGTAACTCTATGTGTGGAGATATCTTCAGAACTAAATAGCTGGCCTGGAATAAGTAGAACAAGAGAAAGGAAAGATTTGACTGTATTCAAACGGCTAAGAAAGAGAAAACTAAGCAGATTTTACTGAGAGCTACACACCATATTCCAGTATCATCTGCAGCAAATACCATCGGGTTGCTGTCAAATCCAACGCCTATCACCATTTTCTCAGAAATAAACAGAACCTAAAATAGAAAGTTCCAACAATATATCAATTCAAGACATAAACGCATGTGAGAAGACCAGTTTCTCAAAAGTAAAAGAAGGGTGGATGCTGACCCACATCACGAAGAGGCAAATCTCGCAATGCAACGCTTTGGGCTAAAGGAGAAGGACCAAAATCATCAACAAAGTAAATCATGGAGCTATGACCTATAAAAGATTACAGAAACAAGGGTAGTAAATTAATTCAACGTTGAAGTTCCATTGTAGTGATTTCAGTTTTTGTCAAACATATCAAGTCTTAAGGATATTCTGACCTACATAAGCTAAAGTATTTCCACTTGGAGACCATTTCACACCAAATGCCCAAGAATATGAGAGATCAAGCTGAAGAATTTGCTGTTGCAACAAAGACACAGCAGAAAAAGCTCCCTGACATTATATGAGGGAGTCAAGGGACACAGGTATATAGCATTACAATATTAACTAAAAAGAAGAAAAGCTAGCAAACAAATCAAACCTCCCCAAATTTAGTTTCCGCTGGTGAGCTGGCTTTTGAATCCCTGTACCAGCCCATTCAAAAAAGACAAATAAAAAACTGCCCTATGTTTACGAAAAGTTTGATAGCAGGTTTCAAGTAATGAGCATACTTTATGTCAACTCCTTTGATGAATGTTGAAAATACCCGACATTTTCCATCCGTAGATGTTGTTGCCAGAAGAACCTAATGCAAAACAGATAAAGCACCTCACCAACCATGATTCAGAACATTAACTAGTTTGTGGAGATTGCTATTCTATCTTAGGAATCATTTACTTTATACAGTGGTCAACTAATACAATATTTTTAGAGAAAGCATCTATAGAAAGCCTGATTGATATTTTGGCTACAAGAGGTTGTGTTGATTGACGCACATTATTAGGATGCCAAGCAACACTTGTGACGGAAGATTCATGCCTTTTCCGTATAAGTTTACTGACCCACCTGAGAACAGTTAAGCCAAGCAATGTCAGCCTACCAAAATACTGAAATTTACATGATATTTTCAGATATTTCCAAAACCTCTACATAATAATTAATTTTGCAAGCTAAGAAGATAAAAATAACTGGTGCCAATAGATGCCATTACAAAACACATATCCACCCAAAAATAAAGTAGAAAACACAAAATAATAGCATTTAATAAACCATCAAACACCATTTGTACCAAATATGTAACATGTCAAAGAATACTCTAATAAAAAGAATGTAAGAGTAGAAGAAGAAATTACCAGTTGTTCTCTTGCTCATAATAGCATATACAAACAGTTTTAGCACCACTTCCAACAGCAAACTTGTTCTCTAAGAGTATTGAATAAAATATGGGAACATAGATTAGAATCTGCGGAACTTATAGGAACAGTAGATAACATATTATCTAAATAACTTGTAAATTTCAGATCTGATATATTTACCTTTTGGACTCCATTGGACACAAAGTGCAGCACGATTTAGTCTAAGAATAACAAGAGTTGGTACCCATTCACCTCCTTCCAGGCTCCACACATACCTTCAAGATGCATTCCAAACTCAGTTTAACGAACAGCAAAAACAGTGAAGACTAAGCTTAACAGATTTGCAATTCGCATAACATTAATTGAAGTACAAGTTTACCAAAGCGGACAATTTACTCAAAGAATATCAAAGGATGCAACTTACGAGTTCCTGTCATGGGAAACAGTAACGAGTTTGTTGGACTTTGAGCTCCAATCTATTCCAGAAACGATTTGGTCATGCTGCAACGATTTAAACAATGATCATGAAATTGTTGTAAGGGAGATTCAAGCTGTCCATAAAACACTTCTCAGTGACAAGTGATCAGTCAAATGAGAATAAAAAAGTAAAGAATTCCCAAGCAGAGTGAGAAAAAGACTTATTAGTTTGAGATAGAGACAGAAGGTTTCACCTTTTGGAGGACATGTAACCTCTCCCACTGATCTTGAGATGATTTATAGATATGAACTTCATTATTGTTAGGACAGAGAGCAACCACTAGAAAAAAAAGGAAGCAAATGTCACAGTACATAAATGGTCACAGGCTTTAAGAAAAGACATGGCGTTTATTTGTTTAGAACATGAACTAATATAACCAACAGTTCCTAACCCTACATAGCATCTATTTGGGATCTTCAACTGCTCTCTTGCTAAGCTGAGCCTAAACTACTAATATGACGGAATCTAGCGTTATCTTCCTATAATGAGGCATAAACCAATTCAATTAACCTTATGATTCCTTCTCACCGACAAACAAGCACGAGGGGCAACAAGAAGACAATTTTCAAGAAATTTAATGACCAAGATATATACGAATAACATAACTCTACACAGTTCCCTCATTACCAGCCAAATTATAGATCCTCGTATACTTCTAAGAACTAATTTTTCATATATTTATGTATTCTGCGTCTCCAGATTCTATCACCCATTAGCTCCTTTAGCATCTCCCCGAAGGACAAACGGTAATAGAAAGGAATTAACAAAAACAAAAACGAAGGAACAGAAACAAGAACATCTCAAAATCAGAGAGTCAGAAGCTTACTGCAGTGATCAGGACTCCAAGCATGACAAGTGATTGACTCAGCGAACCGGTGAACATCCACCACAGCCATGATCCTTTATCGAAGATTTTTTTGTAAATCTAACCTTAGAGACAGTCTTATCTATCAAATCGATAACTCCAGATTCCTAAGTCCCGCAAAATGGAGTCGGAATGTAAAACAGATCGAACGGATCACGGAAATTGGCACCGAATGATGCAGAGATTGCTGAAACCCCGATGAGATCCCGAGCTCGACGATACTCGCAGACGTGAAGTGAAAGAGAGATGTTGTTTGTCTTTTTGCTGTAATGCCAAATTTAATGACCAAATCAAAATTTATTTATTTTTCTTTTTTTTCTTAGCCAAATTTATTGGCAAAATCTATTTTGTCCCTATTCGAGGGAAGGAAATCCCTTATGCCCTAAGAAAGTTCCATATGCCCTTTATTTAATTATTTTTTTTTATTAAAACTCAAACTTCAAACAAAACTTTCTTAAAATCATCAAAACTAAAACTCTACCCCCTCCATGGATGGAGATTAGTGAACCCATGAACAAAGACTGAACTTCTATAGCCCTAAAAGTTCGAAAAATATAATTTCAAAATCGTTTTTAATCGTATTTTGATGATTTTTGTAAAAATATTTTATAACAGTTTTTCGATTTTTGAAACATTTTTATAAAATTCTATAAATCAAATAAAAATTATTGGCGTTTTCAATTTTCAAAAATAATTTTATTTATGATCTAAAAAATTAAAACAAAAAACGGAAGCAAAATAGAATAAGGAATGAGATATAGGAGCATGGGTGATTTTAAGTCAACTTATTTTTCTTTAAGAAAAATAAACAAACTTATCGAAAAAAAAAATATATATCTCCTCAGTTCGTTTCAAATTTGGTATCGGGAGATTAGAATCCAATTAATATTATTGAAACCGGTTTGATTCGGTATCTCTCGTTTCGGTTTGATACTGTCACGACACCCATGGCTACTCCACATGCTCACCGTTACAACATCGTATAGTGATCCTTATAGATTACTAACCCATTGCTAATGATAAACTCTTTTGTTTGTCTTTAACACTGATTTTTTTAGATAAAAAACTTGATATTATTTTTTTTATTATATGATTTGATTATTTCAATCTTGTACAAATACTTATCAGGTAACATTACAACAACAATTTCTATTACTACATGCACCAGAAGGATAAGCATGCGCCCTACAAAAATCATAGCAAATATAGCCCGATGTTTGAACGGTCCAGAACCGTAGCAATATACCTCTAACTTTGTTTCATTACCTAATTTATTAACATAATAAAAAAAAATCATTAAACCAAAATTTTCAAAATTAATAAAGTGGAGTATAATAAATAAGGAACTTGAGAAAAACGAAAAATTTCCTCTTAACCTCTCTCTCAGCGATTTCCGGCGGGTTCTCCGGCGGCGAATTCCGACGAGAGTGAAGAGCGGCGGAGGTCAACAAATCCGCCGCCGTCTGGTCCGTCCCTTGCACCGTCCCCCCCCCCCCCCCCNCCCTTTCCAGATCTCGCCTTAGCCAGGGCCCTGAGGTGAGCCAAATCGCAGATCCTCCCTTCATCGGTCCGGCGCAAGTCTTCTGTTCCTTTCTCGGTGGCCGGCGACTCTTCAAGCTTGGTCTACGCCGAGCCTCCCGCGTCGTCTCCGGTGGGCGCGTCTTCTCTCCGGCGTTGGGTGGGGTTTCCACGATGGAGATGCCCCAGATCTCTCTCACCGCTGCATGGAGGCATTCTCGACGGGTCTTGTCTTGTCGTGGCGGCGGGGTTGCGGCCGGCAAGCTCTCCAGCGTTTCTGTCTCTCGGCCTTGTGGTACTGTCGCCGCCAGGTAAGTAGTCTCCTCTCCTCTAGTTCGTCCGGTTGGGTCCCGTTCGCGGGCTAGCGGCAGTGGTGGCTTTTTGCGGTGGTGGTGCGGCGCCCCTTGTTTGCTTCCCACACGCGGCTTAGGATCTTTCAGGCGATTAGGTCAACGCCGGTAGTAGATCCGGCTCTGCTCCGAAGCTAGGCTAGGGTTGCTTTCAGCTGCAGCGGTGGTTTCTCCTCCTCACGGCGGAGGCGGCGGCGGCGTCTAAGATGGAGCTTTTAGGGTTTTGGCACTTTGGGTCTTCTTTGGGCTTCGTGGGCCTCTTCTCTTTTTAGTTTCATTTCCTTTAAAGGCCCAGTGGGCTTGTAAGCAAAATTTGGACTGGGCTTCTGCCTTTTTATTCTAATGAAAATCTAAAAAAAAAAAAAAGGAGTATAATAAATAAAACCAATACCTGGAGATTCAGGAGTTATAGTTTGACAATTTGTGTGAAAAGATTTGATGAAGAAGACAGTGAAAACAAATACAATTAAA
>OVAU01002941.1:0-11730 GCA_900406315.1 Biscutella laevigata subsp. laevigata
AAGAACCCCTCATGAAGAACCCCTCATTGTACTTGCTCTTAACCCAAAAGAAAAAAAAACTAAGAATCAATTATAGATTGACATTTTCCAGAATCGGATCAGAACTAACCCATGTCGCGTTATGATTTGATTCTGAAAAATGTCAATCCAGAATCGGACATGGGTTATTATTATTATTTTCTTTTTTTCTGTTTACTTACTCACGCGTTGTTTTTTTTTTTAATTTCTTAATTTAGATTTAAATTTTTAATCATTATTTAAAATAAAAATAACAAAAAAACCTTTTATTTATGATTAGAAACTAAAAATTTGGGATTGAGAGATAAGTTGTGAAAAAATATTAGTTTGATCTTGAATATTTGTTTATTGGTTGGTTAATATTTTTTACAATGTTGTTATTTTTAATTCATGTTGTTACAATATGATGGTCAATCAAAATCACGTTTGAAATCGAATAAAACATTATGTTTTTATCTCATGTGTTTAATATTAATGTTTAGTTAATGTGTTTAATATTTATATTGTTTTTAATATTAATGTTTAATTATTATTATTTTAAGAACTACATATTAAGAATCACCAATGAAGAAGGATTTTAATAAATAAAATTATGAAATTCTTAACTAAAGAGTTTTGGGTAAATATTAATATAATATTACTAAGATATTCATTTTAGGAACTCCTTAATGAAGAAGATGGTTTAAGCCTTTTTCAAATTTCTGCCAACTAATATATATGTATACACTTTAGAAAATTGGTTTTTATATTTTTAGTTGCTCAAGATTCTAGATGTACGAGCTAAGATATCTGTTCATGCGTATTCTCAATTCGGACACTTGAATCTATGTAGGAACAATAATGATGCATTAATTGTCCATGGTCTTGTGGTCAATTGGTAAAAAATGGGTAAAGGAGGTACACAATTTCAAATTCGATCTACCTAGTATAAGCAAAATTTCAATACATTATTCTAGACATCTACATAGATATAGATCTCTGTTTCCAACTCTTTTACGTATTCGAAAAAGCGTCTATCCATAAATTATACCTTCTTCACCATTAAGTTTGGGGCATTAGATCCAGAATTTACCCGAATTATAATAAAAAATTAATACTGCACTAAAATTTATCTATCATTGCTATACCAATATTTTCTTTAATAACACAAGACTAATGCAGTTGTTATATATATATATATATATAAACATATAATTACTGCTTAACTTTGCATGACTTCTTTCACTACCTAGAAGCGACTAATTTAAATTAATATATATATATATATATATATATATATATATACNTATTAATCTGAAAATCAATAAAATAATCAATACTCTTGGTAAACAAATTTGATTACCCCTAGAGACAACAATATTTGTATTTTGATTATCTAACGCTTAAATTGGTAAAGAAAACAAAATAATTGGCCAATGTAATTATAGTTATAACATACTATTTGGCTAAAAGATGGTACAAATTGTACTACCAAGTATGTCAATTGTGTTAAGACAAAGATTCGCTACAGAATTAGCAGTACAAAATAATAAGAATATATTCACTGTAAAACTAGTTTTTAGAATATCATTGGGTGCTAAATTGTTTTAAAACTATTATTTGTTTTGTTCCAATATAATTTATTTTGTAATACCCTCTCTTATCTGAATTAGCGTTTTATAAAAAAGTCGGAATCGATTACATTTTTTGGGGGCTATAAGAATGATTTTTAGATCAATTAATTATATTGGAGAATGAGAATCTCGAACGATAAATACAAGAATATATGCATTTGAGTCGCTTGTCCGTGTCGTCGTAAGAGTGGTTCTATGCTTTCATCGGACAAGTATTTGTCTGTCCGAATTAACTCACACGCACATAAGTCAAAAATTATGTGTGAAGTATCTTGTGGCCATGTAACATACTTTTATTTTTTGGTGCTTACAATCTTTTTATCAAGTCAATAAATATATTTTGGAGTCTTTTGGTTTGGTTCTAGATTTACAGATCTAAAGTTGAAAAAATTCGTGAAGATTAGAAATTTAGTCTGTTAAGCATAGACTGATCGAACCACATCTGAAATCGATCTCTCTTCCATCAAATCGAAAAAGACGAGATAGATTTCACAGAAAAGAAGGAGATCGATCGATCCAGAATAAGAGAAAGAGCTAAATCAATCTAGAATGAGATTGATCGATCTCGAAGCCTCAATTTCTAATTTTCTCCCGAAGTGGAACCAAACCCAAATCATTATCCAGACTTATTCACTAGACGATAAAACACCAAAAGTCACGATATTTATAGTGCTTGGTTGAATTTCTTGAAGTCAACGAGAGTTATTCTTTTAGGGTTTATAACATGATATTTTAGCTCTCGAATACGAGGTTAATTTCAAATTAGAAATCTGAGTTCTAAACTGTTCATAACAAACTTTCCGCTTGTCTAAAATCTAAAGTAGAGCATGAAATTCCTTGACAATTTCCAAAATTCAATGTTTGCCTAATCGTTTATACAACTTGCTTTCAATGATATTTGCCATTTTTATTATTTGCTTTTGGTTTAATTTAATAAAACTAATCCTTTTCGTCTTAGCTATAATTTTGTCTGACATTATCTTTGTATTGCACTTAACCCTTGTGGCTCCGATCTATAAATACTCTACTGTGATTGATATATGCACTTGTAATCAAATATCGAGGATAAAACTTGAGATATCATGAATACGACCCAACATTCATACTTATATTATTCCTATAAATTACAAAATCATGTTTTCAGAAATATATTTAAATTAAACTCTACATATTCAAAATTAGACTCTTATTCAAAATAAGCTGTAGTTAATAGTCCCAATTAAAAGTTAATTTTTGGTATATGAACTATTCGAATTAGACTCATTGTTTTACTGAATGAATATAGTGGAAATAAATAATTTTACTTCGTGTAAATTTAGATATTTATTATCACTTTAATTTAAAGTTCAACATCATTTAAGAGAAATTCTACCGGCCTATGGAGGGTTCATGACTTTTAAAACAAATCTTACCTATGAAAGTACTAGTTTGGATTTATTCTTTTTTATTGGGTTCATGATTGATGAGTATAATTAAAGTTTCACCAATCAAAACCATATAATTTTCCTACCATTCTCTAATTAGCTTTAATTTGGTATCTGCACTGATAATATAGTGTCCTCTAGTGGGGTTGAACTAACTTTCATTTGAACTGATATTGTAACTTTTAGATTACAATATTGTCTTGTGCTAAACACATGGTTGCGTGTGGAAACTATGTGAAACTCATGTTCTTGTAGCAATTCCTCACGTGGATATCGTAGGTTAAGACTACATACGCCTTTTGTGCTGTCATTTCAAAGCCAGAATGGCATTTGTATCTATTTTAGAGTATGCTACTATCGAACATGGTTTCTCAATATTTATGAACTTTCTATTTCTAAATTAATTGGACTTAGTTCGTTTCTGCATAATAATGCATCTGAAAAGTTTCATAAAGAATATGCATCAAATTTTTTGTTTCTGTAATTGTATTTAACATTCATGTGTTTCATCTAAATATAAGTTTGTTTGTTTCTGAATTTCTAACCGCATTTGAATAATGTTAATGTGATTATGCATTTTTTTTTCAGAAACATGATTAAGTTCACTTCTTAAAAATAAATTTATATTTTCTTAAAAAAAAGTATGATTTTGTTTTCTGAAAAAAGAAAAATTTAGAAAAAACATGATTTCGTATTTTCTTAAAAAAATGATTTTATATTTTTTGAAAAAACATGATTTCATATTTTTAGAAACACCTGATTTCACTTCCTCGAAGGAAAACATAATTCCAGTTTTAAGGGTAAACCAAATTTCACATCTTTAATTCTATATATTTTAGATGTTTGACATCGATCTTAACATTCAAATGTAACACATACAATATTTAAATGCAAAAATAATCAAATCCTTAATCTTTCTAAACATCTTACTTTGAATAAATATTAGCAATGTTGTTAAACTCGGCATTTGTCTTAACAAGTTCTTAGGAAATCGAAACTATATTTGGACAACTCTTTTGGTTTTTTTTGGACAACTCTTTTGGTTAGGGTGTCCTTTTTATGCTTAAAACTTCTACTCATTATGTTTTCGGCGAGAGGAATCTAGATGACCAACTCACCGCTTTTTGATTGATTCGGTCGACTATACTAGAAGAGAATTTCTACTATCTTGTCTTGTTTTATATATGCCTTAGTTTAGATTTATATATATATATATATATAATAGTTTTAATCAATTAATTATTAGATTATCAAAATTTATTATATACTACAAATGTCATGTTCTGATTATATAATCTCCTTTAAATATTAATTTTAAATATTTATCCTTTTTAGATAAATCATCTAAAGTAAAATCTTATAGTCATTTCTAATTTTTATTTTATTTTGATAATATGCATCTATTTTTTCTCTTATCTCTATTTTTATCATATAATTCTTTATATGATTAGGATTTGTTATCTACAAAGATTATGATTTTTTTGTCAAATACAAAGATTGTGATTTTAATCTAACATTTTTCTCGTTTCCAACATAAACCCCTAGCTACTTTTGTATTTGCATTGAAATCGATTTTTTTCCGTTAGTTTGAAAATGATAATAAAACACTCATAAAAGGTGTAAGACATTCATATACATATTTTATTTAATTTTTATTATTTGTTGATAATATATCACTCTTAATTCTAATTTTTGTTATATATAGATTCTGGAAACATCAGTTAAAATAAATAGAGAGAAATTTTCGAAACATCACTATATATAATGGCCGTCTAGAAACCCTAGACATCATCGAATGTGCAATTCAGCTAAAAATATTCAAAAGATTAAATAGTAGACTTTAGGGTTATTTAGTTAAAAAAGACACTTTTAGCAAAGAAATTATAAGAAAAAACATTATTGTGTGTTTGACATACTTTGTATACGGATAAGGATAAGTGTATTTTCTGTAAAGAAAATGACTGAACTATTCTTCTAATAATATGACTATTTTTTATTTCATTTTAGAGAATTACACTTTTTATTTCTTAAAGCAAAATAAGATCTTTTTATTTCTCTTCTCAATGTTCAAGAACCAACAACTTCTGGTCAAACGAGGTCTTGTTTTCCGCCATGTAGTGGATTCCAAAATTACCAAAACCGAACACTCCTAATGAACCACAAAACAACGAACATGCGTTAGATCCATTAGATGCTAAACTAAAAAACACAAAAAGGGGTAGACGAAACTGAAAAATCTCGAATAACCACAAAACAGCGAACATACGTTAGATCTACCAGGTTCAAAACTGAAAAAACACAAAAAGGGGTAGACGAAACCGAACAATCTCGAATAACCACGAAACATCGAACATGCATTAGATCTACCTGGTTCAAAACTGAGAAAACACACAAAAAGGGGTAGACGAAACCGAATAATCCTGATAACCACGAAACATAGAACATGCATTAGATCTACCTGGTTCTAAACTGAAAAAACACAGAAGGTATAGACGAAACCGAACAAACTCGAATAGCCACGAAAAAGCGAACATGCGTTAGATCTATCATGTACTAAACTGGGAACCTAGTTTTTGGCAGATTCCTCTTACAACGAAAAGAAATCCGACCGAAAAAGCAAATATAATACGATTTTATTGTTAACTAACGTATAACCGAAGATGAACTTATGTTTGTCCTTTTAATTAAAGCTATAAAATTGATAGCTTAATGTGCAAGATCAAGTGACGTTACGTTAGTCCAGTGGTAAAACACATGGCATCACTGTTACCAGGTTGGGGTTTCGAGTCCCCATGAGAGCATTTGCTCCTCTCATTTTATGAGAGTTTGGGTAAGTGTGCTGGCCCATTTGTGGCCCACAAAAGTTGACAAAAAAAAGTGCAAGATCAACAAATTTAGATGAATCTAGAATTGTGACCGGGTCATATATGGGATAAAATATTTATATTTTATATATTTTAATATTTTTAATAAATATTAAATGGAAAAAATATTTGATTTTTATTAGTGTAAATATTTAATATTTACTTATTTGACTTAGTTATCAAGTTACATAAAAAATACAACAGTTTTATAACTTAGATGGCGACTAAATCAAGTTTCTAATGATCTATAGTTCAGTATTCTGAGCATATTAAATTATTTATAAGAATTGATTCATATTCTCTTATTACTTTCTTAGTCAATGTGAGACTTTAAAAAAAATATGATTTTCTTTTTAAATTGAATATTTCATATTCGTTTTGAAAATTCTGAATCACACAAAACTTGAAAAAATCCTAGTTTTTATTATATGAATTATATATTAATTCAATTTCTTATATTATCAAATAAATATAAGTATGACAATATATAATAAAAATATGATATGATTACATAGAGATATTCTTTCTTTATTGAAATGACTACATAATATTCCATATTTTAAATATATAAACATATATATTATTATGATATTTATGGTAATGATATTGTGTAGTTTTATAAGAAATTTAAACCTTATTTAAAATTATATGAGAATGCATCAAAGAATGACACATCAATATTTTAGAGTTAAAATACTTCTAGTTTTGACACATAACTAAAATTCTGTTTTTAATATATACTGAATACAAAAACATGATTTACTCACTTATGATTTTCTAGGACGTTGCAAAACAGAAAGTAATTAATGCATAAATACTTTGTATAAATGTTTAGGGTTTTATATGGGTCGACTACCTATTTCCCCTAAATTATACTCATATAGCATCATTTCTACCCAAAGTTTGGGCCTCGACTTATATTCCCCCAATTTTAAAGTTAACAAACTGATTGCCCACGTTTTGTAAGTTAACAACTAGTATATACATAAATTCGAACTTATAAATCAATTTGCACATATTACGGGTTACTGTTGGTTTAAGATTACCAGAATTCTTATTAAAACCGTAATCAACCAATCGAATCCCCTATTAACCCAAACTTAAAAGAAATTAATAAATCCTCAAACCAAACCAATTTACTTAACCCAAAATTCCCAAATTAAAAACAAAATCCCCAATTCGTAACCCTAAAACTCAAACACAATAGAAGAAGAAGAAACAAGAAAATTCTTTTGCTCGTTTGTTGAAGTCGAAGAAATCGAAGAAGGTCAGTGCGTTAGCGACATATCTTGGTGCTCTTGAAGCCGTAGATGAAGATTCCAACGAGGATGAGAGACAACAAAGAAACGACCATGAGCTGGAATAAGCGGTTCTCGAGTTCATCGACGAGACTCCAATCTGGCATGACGAGATTCCGACATATGAACCTGATGGTGGACGTCAAGAGGAGTGGTTCAGAAACAGAGATAAGACACAATTTCATAGCAACAGACGCGGGTCTGGAAATCTCTATGAAGGTCAGATATTCATCAATGGGGTTTCGTTTAAGGAGTGTGTTCTAGATTATGCACTCAGAACAACTTACAATATTAGGCAGTATAGATATGACAACGAAAATTGGATATAACTATGTTGTTGAAGGTTGTGAGTGGCGAGTGTACTGTTAAGTCTCTAGAAGAACTTCGAATTGGCAAATTAAGGTGTTTAAGAGTGTTCATAGTTGTGTTCCTAACGGTCAATGCGATATGATTAGAGTTCCTGTGATTGCTAGATTGTTCTTAGATAAGATTCTTGATGAACCAGAATATTTCATGCCAATGAAGATAGAGGAACTTATGTTTAAAAAATGGAAGATAGTAGTGTCTAGACCTCAGTGCCAAGCTGCTAGGAACAAAGCGTTGAGAATTATTGAGCGTGAATATGTCGAACAGTTTCAAAGACTTAGGCATTATGCATCTGAGATCCGAAAGTCCAATCCCGGTTCTACGGTAGAGGTTGAAACATTGCAGAATGAGTTAGGTTTAGATGTCTTCGATCGGTTCTAGGTGTGCTTTGATTGCTTACGAAGATCGTGGAAAGAGACTTGTAGGCCTTTAATAGGTGTTGATGGGTGTTTTTTTAGAGGCAAAATGAAAGGATAATTTCTAGTATCTTTGGGGCGTGATGGAAACTATGCTATTTACCCAATAGCATGGGCTGTTGTTCAAGTGGAAAACACTTTCAATTGGTTGTGGTTTGTCAAGAAAGTTAAATAAGACTTAAGCTTAGGAGATGGTGAAGGGTATATAATGGTATTAGATCGTCAAAAGGTACTAGAAACTGCTTATATTGTCATTTGCACTTCGTATTAACGACTTCTAACTTCGCTTCTATTTAATGTTTCAGGGTTTAATCAGAGCAGTTGAGCTTGGGTTACCTAGCATTGAGCAGGATGTGTGTCAGACACATCTATGGCAACTTGAAGGCGAAGCATGGGAAGAAAACTCAGATGAAACCCTTCATCTGGAACCTTTCTTGGAGCTATAACGAAGCCGAGTACAACGAGAACCTTGACAGGTTATTCTGCTATGATACCGAGGTGCATCAAGATGTGATGAAATCGAAACCAAGAACATGGTGTCGAGTCTTCTACAAGATTGGGAGTCATTGTGAGGACGTGGAGAACAACTCAACCAAATCCTTCAAATAACACCATTGTTAAAGTGAGAGAGAAACTACTAGTTCCGATGTTGGAGACTGTAACAACACTTGCAATGGTTCGCATTGCAAAGAGAAATGGTAAGGCACAAGCGCACAAGGGACTTGTCACTCCATATGCAAATGATTTCCTGAAATATGAACATGATATGGCTGTCGAATGTCAGGTATTGTTTACTCTTCTATTGTTTGCTTGTATTGTTTACTCTTGTATTGTTTGCTTGAGCATTGAATAAATATTTCTTGTGTTGTTCAGGTTCATAGAAGTACTAACATGAACTTCCAAGTTATGTTTAAAGGGTGTGCTTACCATGTCTCCTTGATAGAAGGTCTTGTAGCTGTAAGAAATGGGACATATGTGGCTACCTTGCGAGCATGCATATGCTACTATAATGAAGATGAAGCTTCATGTTGAAAACTATGTTAGTCAATGGTTTCGTACAACATTGTGGAAGAGAACATACCTTACGGGATTGACACCAATGAGAGGTGCGCGTTTTTGTGCAATTTCATAGTATAATCAATTAATAACAGCAAAGAAACCAAATACAAGACTGAAAAAACGAACTTACGATGTGGAGATTTCACGTTTTCGGATTTCACAATTCTGGGATTTTAGGGTTCTTCTGATTTGGGAATTTTGGTTTAACAACTCGCGATTTTTGGTTCAAAGACATACCATTCCGTTTTTTACTTACTCGGTTTTCGTTTGGTTAGCACAACAGTTTTATGTTGGTTTGTACGAAACCGTTAAATTATACCACAATGTACAAATTGATTTCGAAAGTTAAAATTATGGGCAATCAATTTGTTAACTTTAAAATTGGGGGGATATAAGTCGAGGCCCAAACTTTGGGTAGAAGTGATGTTATATGGGTATACTTTGGGGGGAAATAGGTCGTCGACCCTTTTTTTATCAATAAAATTATTAGGAGTCATTTGTCTAGAATGACAAGTTTTTCAAAGTTGTTATCCAATTTAGCACTATTTTGGAGAATGACAAGTTTGTGTTTAAACATGAAGAAAGAAAAAAATGAGTTGGTAGTGAATTGTCTGAATTGTCCTCAAGCTAATTTGTTATATCATTTTGCATAAAAATATTATTTAATTTTATCTCTCCATAAAAACACATTGATTTTGTATATATTTGTTGATTTTTCTCTCTCTTCCAAACACATGAATCTCTCTTTCAAAGATAATTGTAGTTAGAAAAGTTGCATATTTTTGTTTTCTCAACAATTTAAGATGCATTTCAAAAATTTTATGGTAAAAAATAGTAAGGTTGAAACCACAAATCACTAACCACAAATATGAAATATCATGGTTATCACTAAAAACATGTCGTGTAATTGTACCACTAGGATATGAGCATCAGTCTTATTTAGTAACCACGATACGGTAACCACAAAACAACGGTTATACATAAATCTCCATAAAATATGCAATAGAACCATGAAAGCATAAGACATTAAACACCAATTTTATTTAGTAACCACAAACGGTAACCACAAAACATCGGTTATACATACATACCACCAACAAATATGCAGTAGAACCATGACATAAGACATTGAACATCAATCTTATTTGGTAACTACGATATGGTAACCACAAAACATCGGTTATACATACATAATATGCCAAAGAATCATGAAAGCATAAGACATTGAATATCAATCTTACTTAGTAAGCACAATCCGGTAACCACAAAACATCGATTATACATACATATCCCCACAAAATATACAATAGAACCATGAAAACATAAAACAAATGAACACCAAACTTATTTTAGTAACCAAACGATAACCAAAAAACATCACAATGAATTTGGTTTGTGTTGAACTTGTAAAACATGACTACAAAATAATGAATTTTGTTAGTAATGATACTAAACACATGTATTATCAGATTTGGTGTAGAAATAAAAAGATGGAAGAGAAATAAAAAGATGGAAGAGAGAGAAAAAAAAATTGTTCTATTAATTAATATGTAGAAAGGAAAAAGAGATGGAAGAGAGAGGAAAAAAAAAGAGATAAAATAGAAAAACGAGAGTGAGATAAAAAGAAGATGAGAGAAAAAAAGACTTTTTATTAAGGGGCATTTGATAAAAAAATCAACCCAAATTTGCAATAAGAAATTAAAGTGATATATTAGACAATAACTAAAAAAAAGTGACATTGGGAACAAAATGTTCTATTATTAGAGACCAAACGCCAATATTGCTATGTACCTAAATACTAATTAGTAGGTGATAATTTCCTTTATATTCTTTGACGACTCTAAGATAGCTTAAGCCTTGAAAAAAAAGATTTGTATATTAGAAGCCAAATTCCTCCAACCATAGACTCTTTGTGAAGGTACTATTTTATATCATTCTATTTTAAATGTGCAATTAAGTTTGCGGATAAAGTATATATGGTTGTTATAATTGTAGAATGATAAAAAAAAGATAAAAGTGAAAAACAAGGAGATTAATTGTTGTTTTTGATGGAAAATGACGAAATATGACAAAGTGGACAATTATCTTTTTAGCATCAATAGGTCTGACGCGACTACTCGACATCGAAATCCTACTCAGACACATTATATAATTGACCCCTCAAGCTCAATTGAAACCATAATGTTTGATGCCCCAATGCCACATTGAAAACCTATTATCTTAAAATAGTGTTTTGTCTTTTGCCTTTCCGTATTTTTTTCAATATTTGTTTTTTTAATATATTGACTTTTATATTGAGATAGAGATTAACCTCAGCCACTCTCATTGGTAGTTTAAAGCAATGGTTGTCTTTACAAGAACGCATCACGAGACTAGTGATTATTGATATTAGTAACACAATTCAATTATTTTTGGTAATAATTAGGAGGTTTAATTAGGAGTGTAAACATCGAATACCGCACTCACCAAGGTTTTAAATAAGTCTAAAATATGACCATTTCGATGGGAAAAAAATGTTCCAAGAGGAAAACAAAATAAAATTTAGGGGTTGATTGGTGATGATATGTAAAAACTTTCAATTCTTAAAGAGTACTTTACAATCTTTTTCTATCCAATCAAAATTTAATGATCGTATAATTTTAGCAATCTCCAGAACCATATTTTTAGGGTGT
>OVAU01002942.1:0-11726 GCA_900406315.1 Biscutella laevigata subsp. laevigata
TCTTCTTTCAAAACAATAATAGTAATAAAACACTATTACGATACAAACACTATATATATATATATATACTTTATCATATATATATATATATATATATTAAATCATTACATCATATTTAACAAAAAAACAAATTGTTTGGATAATGCGGATATAGAAATATGTAGGTCACTTTTATAGATCAAAGTATTGTTTTTGCAAGATACAAAAAACAACCCACCAATTTAAAATCTTTAGTTTGTCTTAGGTATCTATTACTCGCATCTTTCTGGATTTTTTTATGGGTATTCGCCTCGATTACAATCAGTTTTTCTCTCTCTTTTTTATACGATGTTCGAATCCTTATTTATAGAAAAGTGATGATTTGCTAATTTTTAATGAGAACAGGAATCTTATGTCATTATCTCCAAAATTCTCTCTAAATATTAGAGATCTTTTCCGGATTTGAGAATTTGATGGTGTGAAGAGATAAAACCGAATATCCTTACAAGATATTCAATTGTGGTGGTAACTTTCTTTTTCCCAAATCATGCGGTCGTCATGGTTGTCAGACCCATATTGTCACCAAGCCCATTTCCATTTCCATTTCTAGGCCATGCATTTTCACACTTTCATCAGACATTTTACCACATATTTTGTTAGACATTTCGCTAGATATTTGAGCAGATGTTTTCAGACGTTTCATATTCATATAGTCACCACAATTTTTTTTTTTACACGTGGGCCACAAGGGGGTTCCACTCCCAGATGTGGGCCACACGGGGGACCCACTCCCCATATGCGCTCGCAGGCGCTCGAACCCGGGTGAGAAGCAACGACCAGGGGACGTAAACCACCTGACTAAAGGTGCTTCTCATAGTCACCACAATTATTCACGTTTAAACGTAAGGTCATCATCAATTTTTAGAATAAAATAATATCCAACAGAAATAATCATAAATTCTTTTAAAATGAGATATAACTATTCATTACAAAAATATTTTATTTTGATTCGTTATCATAAAAAGAGATAGATGATTCAACGAAATAATAAAAACGTTACAATTTACAAAATGTTCATAAAACAAAAGAGAAACTTTTTTTTTTAAGAAATAAATATAAAAACCTACAAATCATATCTTATAAAATAAAACACAATATTCATTATTCATTACTGATACAATGGCCAAACGAAGCAAAAATAGTGGTCACTGATTAGATATGCGATTAAAGATCATTATTATCACAACTTTTTTATCAAAACAGAAGAAGATTAAGTGTTGTTATCAACGAAATTTGGTCCCCAAAATAAAAAGAGAATAATATAAAATTTAATAAGTCGAAATTAGAGAAAGATTAATGGATACTTGTCGTCGTCCTAACAAATAAGCCAATGACATGTGACGCGCGTTTCCATGAATCGTCCTTTGTTTGGTACTAATTAGCCTACCCACCTCACTTCCTCTCTCGTCATTCCAACTCTTCACAGGTCGCTCACCTTATTTTCATTTTTTATAATTCTTTTTAGTTATTTATTTTGTTATATTAATACCCTTTTTTTATGATACTATGTCAATCTTATACAAATGATTTACCTAATCCAAGTGATCACATAATTTCTGTGACGTTTATATTAATGTAAAACTTTATTTTATAAGCAAATTAATTTATTCCTATCCTTTTTTATATTTTAATTATATTTAATTTTTCATTTTCAAGGTAAGGAATATGAATAAATAATGAAAAATTTGAATACCTTTTTGGATGTAGTTTTATATTCCTCTAGATGAATTGCCATTTGCAACAAATATTGTTGTTGGGCTTATCAACAAATATTGTTGTTGGGCTTATTACTCATTTAATCAAATTATTAATAGAGTCATCACATCACAGTGACATGTCAATGTTCTTGACAAATCACGTTTCTTTTTTCAACATGAAAGCTTGGTTTAATTCTCAACTTTCCAAAATTGTGGTACTGCAAAAAACAGGGAAAATATGAAGATTTCACATTACAAAATATATTTTTGAGTTTATGCTTCTAAAAACTATATTCTCTCTTCATGGGGTTTCAAAAGTTTCTACATAAATATAACCAGATTTGATTATAGCACCTTCTCAACAGAAATAATTTAGCTGCTGCGTTTAATTATAACCGAGACAAATAAACCAAAGTTTCTAGAAGTCTATCCTCCTACTAGTTTCAGTTTCAGTTTCAGTTTCAGACAACTCTTGTTTTATAGAAGTAGAGCCATTATCTAATTCATTTTCATCTTCAGAGTCAGCTTCAGTGTCCGAGCAACTCAGATGAAGCTCATTCAGGTCGTGATTACGTGATCCCGATGAAGTATCATCCAAGTTCGAAAGAGGATTTCTTTTACTCGGGTCATCGTAAAGAGCAACATGCCTATAGTATAGTTCAAGTTCCTTCTCTGCAATTGCTATAAAGTGTTTCACCGATTCAAGAGATTGTTCGTACTTTGATCTTTCATATGCCTGCAATATATACAAAGACCATGTTAGGAAGCTAGCAAACAAAACATAGCACCGATTAGCCTAAAACCAAAATGGAAACAAAAGATAAGCCTCTAACAAATTCATCCTCTAGTTTCTCTTGGAAGGGTTATGTGTGAGAACATATTTGTGTTTCAACAATGAAAAAGTTTCTAGCTTCGAAATCATAAATGCACAAACCGCAAATGCAATGTTATACCTCCCATTCATCTACAGTAACATGCCTCGCAATCAAAATTGCGGACTTACCCTTTTCTTCGATAATGTATCGATTGGAGACATAATTTGGGGCTGAACATAACCCTTGCCTCTATAAAATATGATTGTATCATCGCCAATAATGTTAACAGGCACACCACCACTCAGTTTAGCAACCTCCTCCGCGTATTCTTGTACTTGGCCTGGCTTACTATTGTTGCAGATAACCTTTACAGTTTCATGTTTTTTCCAATGTAGATGCATGTTTAGAATAACACCACCAAATACTCCTCTTCTCCCAATCGGTACATAATTAGATCTTTTCTGCCCCATTTTCTTCAGGTAGAAACGTTCTTCCCCGGTAATCTCATGGGGTCGAACCTCAGGTCCCTGCACTTTCGCAACTTCATACCGTTTGAGTTTCTCAATCAGCAATGCTTCTTTAATCCTGGCCTGATACAAGGAGTAGCATAACAAAAAAATTACACGAGTGAAAGTTCAGTTCAGTTCAGTTCATCAAACTCATAGTTTTTGTCTCACAAACCTTTTCAAGCTTGTACTTAATTCTTTCCTCTGCATTAGCAAATTTCCTCTTTTTCCCCTTGACAGTAAGTCGACGTGGGTCTTTCCTGTTGGCTGCATTTCTTTCCTCTCTTTCTTTCTTTCTTTTCAACTTCAGCCTCTTTTTAGTCAACCACTTGTATTTCTTGGGAGGATCAAGTTCACGTGTTTCAAACTTTGGTTTCCCTTCTGATATCACTAGGTTTACCGTACCATGACTGAAGTTTCTACATACGGAACTTGAAATCCTTGAAATGGTCGGTTGCAAGAATGTCGATGTTGAGTAAGAAAGCCCTTGGCTTCTTGGAAGCGACCTGGTGAGGAAAGTTTGCATTAGTTGCAATGGCATACAAGAATACAAATCACATTTTCGACATAACTATATTGTTTGGTCTCATTTGTACTAACCTGACGGAAAGGAGAAGTGGATGTGAAGATCTAAGAAGAGAAGAAACTCGTTGTAAGCCCCGAACAAAAGCAATTGCCATCAAGAGTGTGACAACCTTTCTTGTTCGATGAAAATAGTCTCGAATGTTTCTTATAGCCTGCTCACAATTCCAACACTCAAAATACCAAATATAACCGAATTCCTATGCACACGAAATCACTTCAAAATGAACCCCAAAGGCAAAAGGAAAAACAAGTCTAGAGACTCCAATGTGTAGTAATGGAACAAATTTGCAGAGGCACACTCAAAGACCTACTGATATCAACAAGCAACTCCATTTGTTCTAATCGTCAAAATCGAAAATTTATGATACTGTACTTCACAATTAAGACTAAAGTATGTACCAAACATAGTATAGAGGGAGAGATGGAAGTAATGTTTCACAAATAACTCTCAAGACTCATAAAAAGATGAGAAATTTATTCAATCCTCATTTTTCAGTTTGTAATTTCATATAGCAAACTCGTTACGCAATCCAGATCCCAAAAAAATGGATGAGAAAAAAAAGAAGAATTTCATCGAACAAGTGGTGAACAATCCAAAATTTTACTAAATTTGCTTTGAATCACACCTGGAGACATTCAATTAGATCGTAGTTCAAATCAAAGAAAGAGGGATTTGACTCATACGGATATACAGTGTGCAGATACGGTGTCGATGGCCGGCGCGGTAGAGATGTCACCGGGGCTCAACTGTCAGATTCGGTTAATGTGATTGAAATAGCCTGGAGTTAATTTTGGCTAGGTTCGGTTAAGAATATAGGAATTCGGTTTGGGTGGCTTTCCCGATGACAGCAGAATTTCGAATTTTGGTTTATGAAAAAATTGGATAAAAATTTGGCAAATTGCTCCTTTTTTTTTTTAATTAAATGTACGCCACATGTCCTACTCGCTATTTGTGGGTCATAAACGAATCCCACTCGTCATACGTTCACATTGGGATTCGAACACACGAAGATGAGGTGCAACAACCGCAATGTCTCCCACTGGACTATTGGTGCTCCTCGGCAAATTACTCCTTATTTGGGGTTCGATTGATAATTCTAATTTTATCCAAACAACCGATCCAAACCTGACTAACCAAATCTGAAAAACCAAACATTTCAAATTTTCGATTTTAACAATATATTACTCCCTCTGTCCAAAATTATAAGATTTTTAAGGTAATTACACACTTTTTAAGAAATTTATTCATTACACAAAACAATTCATTAATGAAATATAAAAATTATAAATAATCCAAAAGAAATAGTAAATCGAGAGTTTTCTAGTCTATTTGAATGAGTCAAAGTTTTTATTAATTATTATTAAGCTATAAAACATTAAAAAGGTATCTTGGTATTTGAAAAAAACTTATATTTTGGGACAAAATTAAAAGACTAAAAAATCTTATATTTTGTGACAGAGGAAGTAAAAATTTAAAAGAACACGATTTTCAATCATGATGTTATCCTGTCACAGTTGTAGTTAATATGATTTTATGTTTTTTACACTTAAAATATATGTATATTGAATTGATAAGGTCTGCATGAAGATCATCCAATAAATAAAATGGTAGACTATCTCCGATAGTTTCAACTTTAATAATATTCTTTTTAACTTCACCTCATTTTCTTTTTCTTCCACATTATTATTCAACACTTACCCATCACAATGGTTGTTTAATAAATTCAACACCTTACCCATCACAATTATTTCATATATATTTCTTTTCTGTTTTATATTTTTGAAATACTATATTACAATAGTTTAGCTATTGATTTTGGAAAAGAAAATTATTTGGATTTCAATAGTAAATAGGATTTTTTTAGAATTTTGGGTTTTGTTTTCTGTGTCCAAATTAAGTGAAACAAGTATCTATTTATAAACTATAAAAATTACGAATTTTGATATATATATTTTTTGAAAATTAGTTTTATTAAATAATTGATTTTAAATGTAAAGAATAAAAAAATCTCTCGGGCCAATCACACATAGACTAGTATCCCTTATCTCTACCAAAACCTCTTCCCTTACCTCATTGGCCCACGTGTCGCAAGATTATTGACCCTCAATTATTCAACACAAGTTGAATTTATTCAACTAAAAAAAATGCCATGTTGGTTTTAATTTTCTTTTCAACACCCCATTGTGGGTGGTCTAACACAATCAAACTGAAAATTAGAGAGAGAGAGTCTGTTTGATGCTTCGCCAAGGAATCTGCCAGTTTATTGAACTGCCTTAGGACCCAAGGAAATTCGATTTCTTAGAATTCGAAGCCTAGAAAGCAATTTCTCTTAAATATTTTGTACCATAGAAATTTGTTGACTTTTGCAAGATCAGAAAAATTGCTTCTTTATTATCGCATTTACAAATGATTCTCTCAAAACCCCGACCCCAACAATGTTGCATTGATGCAATCAAAGCTTGTAATTTCCTAAAAGATGAAACAAATGCTTTGAATTATGTTGTGTTGTATTCAGATCACGAACATATTTAACAAGGAGTTACAGAACATAAATCAACTAGATACTGGGAAAGAGATTTACAAAAGTATATGCAAGTATATGTGAATCAGTCTTGATGTAGCGTAGCTTCAGGAACAAGACTGTAACGACACTAACAAACTCCAATACACCCCCCCCCAGCCTTAAGTTGGAGCATACAAGTTTTGGATGCCCAGATTGGACAAGAACTCAGAGAACCTTCCCGACCAATTGACTTCGTGAATACATCAGCTAATTGGTGTTGAATCACCACATGTTGCAGAGTTATTCTTCTTGACAAAAGTTCATCTCTCACGAAGTGTAAGTCGAGTTCTATATGTTTTGTTCACTCGTGAAAAACCGGGTTTGTTGCAATGTATATAGCAGATTTGTTATCACAGTGAACCTTCATCGGACTCGTGTGATTAATGCCTAGATCAAGCAGCATTCCTTTTAGCCATATGAGTTCTTGAACAAGAAAAATGATATCTTTGTATTCTGCTTCGACCGACGAACGACTAATTGTCTTCTGTTTCTTTGTTTTCCAGGAAATCGGAGATCCCCCAAACTGCACAAAATAGTCGGTTACTGATCGTCGAGTCAATAGACAAGCTGTCCAATCAGAGTCACACCATCCAATTAGAGTGAAAACATTACTTGGGCGTAAGAGAATTCCCTGACTATGATCATTCTTCAGGTACCTGACCACTCGGACAGTTGCTTGCTAGTGGTCTGGTCTTGGTGTTAGCATATATTGAGCAAGAACTTGAACACTGTAGGTAAGGTCAGGTCTTGTTACCGCCAGATAAATAAGTGTTCCCAGCAATCGTCGATACTGAGTTGGATTCAGAAGTAACGGAGAAGTCGACAAAGACATTTGTTGTTAGGTTCCATCAGAAATGTTGTTGGTTTTGCATCCCACAAACATGTCTCTGTTATTATATCAATGACATACTTTCTTTGACATAACTATATACCTTATTTACTTCTTGCAATCTCAATACCCAAGAAGAACTTGAGCTGTCCCAAGTCTTTCATATGAAAACACGTCGATAAATACTCCTTGAATGCCTTCACAGCTTGAGCACAACTACCTGAAATGATCAAATCATCCACAATAATCAGAATATGTATTCGAGTCAAACCTTTGTTGTATGTGAACATCGAGTAGTCTCCCAAAGACTGAACAAAACCATAAGTTACTAGTGCTGCAGAAAGTTTAGCAAACCAACATCTAGGCGCTTGTTTCAGATCATACAACGATTTCTTTAGTCGACATACTTTGTTTATAAGAAGTAAAGTACCCTCGGGGACATTCTCATATAAAATTCCTCCTTCAAATCTCTATGCAAAATGCATTATGTACATCCATTTGATGTATATCACGTCCCATCTTGACAACTATATCAAGAAACAAGCAAACTGTTCCCATTTTTGCAACATGTGAAAATGTCTCACCATAGTCTTCTCCTTCAAATCTATTTATTTCCCAATGCTACAAGCCTAGCCTTATATCGTTCGATAGAGCCATCTGAGAGCAGATTAATCTTGAACACCCAACCTATTGGTCGACTACTTCCCAAGTATCATTTTTCTGCAGAGCCGTGTATTTTTCTTGAGTCTTAGCTATGTTGTACGATTTTGGTTCAACTGCAGTTGTGATGTCAGCCATATAAGATAAATGTTGAGGACTAAACCGATAAGTATCATCCCTTGATGTCAATAGATACTTAATCTTTGAATCTGATTTTGTCACACTTTGTACCAAATTAACCACAAAGTTCTTGAGAGTGACAAATTTCTTCTTGGCTCGAAGACCTTGTCCTAGTTGAGGTTGACCGACATTATCCGTATTATTTGATGTTGTGTCAGTTTCATTATTTAAGACTGGGTCATGAAGTGCTATAACCTCTGAAGCAGTAATTATCGGACTTGAATCTGTCTCTGTGACAATGTTACTTGAGGAGCCATGTTATCTAACTGCTGCAAGAGCTGATTGTAGTTGTTGTACTCGTGTATCATCATGCACTAAACCTTCTGCAAATGGTGCCCATAGTACATGACTTTGATCTAATGCATCATCAATATGTAGTTGTGTTTCCTGTAGATATGGAACTCTGTTCACATAATTTGACATCTTTGGAAACCAAGAACTCATTTGTTTCAAGGTCGTACAACCTCCAACCCTTCTTTCCATCGGGATATCCCACAAATATGCAGCGTTGACTCCGCGAAGAAAACTTATCTCTTCCTCCTGATTGATTGCGTGTATAGCAGAGACAGCGTAGTACTCTGAGATGCTCATACGATGGTAATTTGCCGATAAGTCTCTCATATGGCGTTTGATTTTGTAGTGCTGAGGTACGAGTTCGATCAATTAAATATCAAGGTGTGAGAACACATTCTCCCAAAATTGAATTGGTAGATTCAATTGAAATCTCAAGGCTCTCACTACGTTCAAGATGTGTCTGTGTTTTCTTTCAACTCTCCCATTTTTTTGGGGAGTTCCTACATAAGACATTTCCTGCTCAATTCCTTTTTGTCGCAAGTAACCTGTTAGACTAACAAATTCTGATCCGTTGTCACTCTGTATTGTTTTAACCTTAGCATCGTGTTATCTCTCTGTCATAGCAAAGAAGTTTTTCAAATGTGTTACTGTTTCAGTCTTATCATTTTGCAAGTATGTCTATACTGCTTTGGAATAATCATCCACAATTGTTAAAAAGTATCTTGAACAAGAATGAGAAGGTGTCCTATATGAACCCCACATATCGAAATGGAAAAGTTTGAAAATCATTGATATTTTATTCAAACTTATCGGAAAACTGTTCCTAGTTTGCTTACCTCAGAAGCTTACATTACAAGCTTTACTCAAATGAGAAGAAGAAACAAGACAAGGAATACCACGTAACATTCCTATCACTTTCGCAGCTGGATGACCATTCGATTATGCCATAGATCGAATGTGTAGTCATCACTTATTCTCACAGCTCCCACGTATCAATGTTACGAAAATGAAAGGTACCTCAAATGCGTTTACCCGCTCCAGTCACCATCTTCGAAACTCGTTCCTGGACCACAATAAATTGGTCAGTCTATGAATTGTGCATCTATTCTCATCCAACAACTATCCCACATATATCAGATCAGAGTGCAAACTGGCGACATAATATACGAATTTCATAATCAACTTGTTGCCTAATCGTTCAGTTCCTTGTTTGTTAGAGACATTTTCTCTACCATCAACCATAATAATCAATATCGGTTCCATAACTCTTAAATTCAACAACACATCAAATTTTCCGGTTAAGTGATGTGAAGCTCCAATGTCTTTAATCCAACTAGGGAAATAAGAGTATTTACCAGAGGATTTATCTGCACTTGTTTCAGGTGATGCATTCAAGATAGTCTTGAGAGATTTCCATTGTTGGTCTGTAAGTCCATTCAGCTGCTCACGATCCCTGTCTGTGACAATATGATTTGTAACTTCATGGCCATTCTCAGCAGTAGGAATGTGAGCTCGATGGTGCGTAGGCTAGTTGTCCTCTTCCCCGTTCTCCAAAAGAGCCGACTTACCCCGTCCTTGAGTTATTCTGCTCTTTGGTCTCTCTCCCCACCAATATGGGTACCCAATAACCGCAAAACAACTCTCAGAATTATGACTTGGTCGATTGCAGTAATTGCGCAGCACTGCCTTGTCTTTTTCCTCATTACGGTAACGAGGTTTAGTTTGGACTCCAAAAGCCGTGATCTAGCACGATCATCACCAGAGACAACAACTCGCAAGTCCTCTTCCTATCTCACTATGTTGTATACTTCCTCTAGTGATTGAATAGATACCCTTGAAACCAAACTTGATCTCACTCCACAATACTGTTCGTCAAGTCCATAAAGGAACTGGTGTACTTTATCCTCTTCACGTCGAGTCTCATGCGCCGTTCCTACGTTACGTGTGCACAATCCACATGAACAAGACACTATGGGTTGATGACTTGAAAGATTGTCCCAAATACGATTAAGTTTTCCATAGTAGGATTAGTCGCAATTCACCTTTGTTTACAACACGCTAATTCAACCTTCAATTGTTGCAATCTCGAGCCACTCATCACTGAGAACCGCCTCTTCAAGTGTTCTCAGAGATCCTGCGCAACATCTCTGTGCGAGATTGTTGACCGTAACACCGGATATATTGTCATTCGCATCCAAGAAACCAAGAGAGCCTGAACAGTCCACCCGTCCTTCAAATAAGCTGAGCCTTCCTGTGGTTTTGCAATCGTGCCATCGAGAAAACCGAACTTCTTGCGTGAAGTCAAAGCCATTTTCAAGCCGCATGCGCATTCGTCATAATTAATCCCTTTGACCAGAGGGAGATAAATTACTGCACCAGAATTGTATGTTTAGCTTAAATCATATGGAGAGATCTTTCTCCTCACTTCCACAATAGCATCATTAGTTCCTTGTGCAACATCGGTATGGATCGGGTTCGTATCCGCCATTGATCTGAATCAAATCAAAAGAGGAAAATTTATGGATTTTTAGTGGTGAGGCTCTGATACCATAAAAGATGGAACAAATACTTTAAATTGTGTTGTGTTGTATTCATTTCATGAACGTATTTAACAAGGAGCTACATAACATAAATCAGCTGGATACTGAGAAACAGATTTACAAAAGTATATGCAAGTATATGCGAATCAGTCTTGATGTAGCGTAGCTTCAGGAACAAGACTGTAACAGTTATAACAAACTCCAATATTCCCCTTCCAAAGTTGAGCTTAAGACCTTGCTCTAACTTGTCCTGAACCCAAAAACATTCAATCTTCATTTCTTACTAACAAGCCTGCTTGAGTTCTACTAGGAGATTTAAATGTCAAAATTACATTTTACCTATGATGATCTTCGGCGAGTCTAATGGTGTCGGGACCGAGATAGCTGAACTGAATAATGACTCGGTGCGTGGTCATTGATAGTTGTTGAAATTGGCTCGTGAGCGTCATATTTAATTGCTTTCAAATTAGATAACCAAATGTAGTCTTTTTGCTCATAAAGCAAATAGTTCCTCGCTTTCCAAATACGCCACCGGATATAAATCGACAAATGTCTCTGTGAAATTTGAGGATGAGAGCCATCCATCCATTAAGAGAATCTGGAGTACTTTGATTAGCTAATAAATTTATTCTCGATGCTCCACATTGCCATTGCATAAGGACATTCAAAGAAAAGTGTGTGGAAGATTAAAAAACATTACAACAACGAAGGCACCAAAAATCTTGACAGTCTCGTCTCCAATTTAAATTCTCACCGGCAGGGAGACTTGTTGTGATTATTTTCCAAAGAAAACGCTTAAGCTGTGTGGACAAATTTGACTTCCAAACTGATCGTTTTAGAGAATTACACCCTGAAGTTGATAATGAAACGTCATGAGAGAGGGTAGCAAGATGATAACCCGACTTCAGTAGTTAATAAGTAACAGTTAATTATCCGAAAGACTGACCAAAGTTTCGTAACTGTTTGAATCAAATCAAAACTTGATATACTCGGTTTTTGTCTATATTTTATTACCGT
>OVAU01002943.1:0-10849 GCA_900406315.1 Biscutella laevigata subsp. laevigata
TTTAGATAAATTTTCGTCATTTATTTTTTTAAAATTCTAAAAAAAAAATTTAATTAAGAATATAATGTTTGGCTACAAAAATAATAATAATCCATTGAAAAATAATTAAACACAAATCTGTTTGGTTACTGGTTTAAGATGTTATGATTTTTAAATTAAAAAAAATTCAAAAAATTGTGGGTTTGACACGTGGCCTCCAATGTTTCTCTTTTAATATATAAGAGGATTTATAATTTATGTAATTATTTAAAATTTTCATTAGTTTGGATTGATATGCACACAATACCATTATTTAGATATAAAAAATACAGGATAGAATTTTTTAAGTTTGATTTTGGTCATTCACCCTGTTACACTCCTAATTATAAGAAAAATGTTTCGACAAGAATAAGAGAAAAGGCAAATATGAACTCGGAACTTAATGTTACGCGTATGAGTAGTTATCCGTCTATGTTGGGTCAACTACGATGTTGACCACCACGACGACTTGTCTACGTGGCCTTGATGAGATGTCGTATAACTCACTCCGCAACTACTCATCACAAACTGAATTTTTAAACTAATATCCGAAGGACAATCTTCTCTTCGTCTCCAAAGGAAACGTAAATAGTTTGGATTACAACTTTGTTTAAAACAGCCACGTGTCGTTACCAGAGATGGTCCGCCGACTTGTCGGTGGCTTGATAGCGTTACTGAAGATGTGCGGTGGCGAGACCGCTTCCGAGGGAGAAGAATCAGCCAAAGACGGCGGAGACCGTGGCATCTTCTTCGATCTCCAAGAGCTTGAAACAGCGACTGATTTCTTCTCCGAGAAGAATAGGCTTGGACACGGCGGATTTGGCCCTGTCTACAAGGTAAACTCTTGAAAATGCTATTTCTTGTTGACTTTTTCTTGTAACTGAAGCGACGTTTATTTGATACGACATTACGAATAGGGATCGATGCCTAGTGGTGAAGAAGTAGCAGTGAAGAAGCTATCAGTCGATTCGAGACAAGGGTCGAGAGAATTCACGAACGAAGTTAAACTCTTGCTTAGAGTTCAACATAAGAACTTGGTTTCTTTGCTGGGTTGTTGCTTCCATGGTCCCGAGAAGATGCTGGTTTACGAGTATCTCCCTAACCGGAGTCTTGACTACTTTCTTTTCGGTACATCTCTAACTGTACCGAATCATCGGTTCTGTTCTGTCTGATTCATTCAATTAGAACCGGTTTCGTTTAACTATTGATCCCTCTGTAATTTTCAGATGATAACATCAATCCCGGTACACTCGACTGGTCCAATAGATTGCGAATAATTATAGGCGTGGCGAGAGGACTCTTGTATCTACACGAAGAAGCTCCCATACGGATAATACACAGAGATATTAAAGCCAGCAATATTCTTCTAGATAACGACTTAAACCCGAAAATCTCTGACTTTGGTCTGGCCCGGTTATTTCCGGGAGACGGCACTCATACCAATACCTTTCGAATCTCTGGTACTTAGTGAGTACACCTAAATCCATCACACTCTCTAATATCTCTTAAGAAGAAAGAAGTTTTAAAATCTACAAGTAATAACTAAGAAGCTTATATGAGTGTTGATGCAGTGGTTACATGGCTCCTGAATATGCCTTGCACGGGCTTTTATCGGTCAAATCAGATGTTTTCAGCTATGGAATCTTGGTTTTGGAGATAGTTAGTGGAAGAAAGAACCAAAATCCTCGTCTTGGACCGGAAATGTCCGACCTCTTGAGCTACGTAAGTTTGAATCACACCATCTACCGGTTAGGTTTTGCACATTCGGTTATGATCCTAATGTATGCTAGTTCCTACCTGTAGCTGAATTATCTTTTTGCACGTATCATATCCAAGATTTGTAGAACTTCCATTAAACCGGTCTGAATCATTAACCGGAATTTATATTTTGGTACAGGCGTGGAGAATGTACCAAGAAGGCAAAATTATGGAATTGGTGGATCAATCTCTAGCAGGAGTATACAATCGCGATGAAGTAGCCACATGTTTCATTATAGGTTTACTATGTTGCCAGCAGATCACATCAAACAGACCGGATATGAACACAGTTCATCAAATGTTGTCGAGCGATTCATTCGATTTGCCTAAACCGGAACGACCTGGACTCCAAGGTCGTAGAGGAGGAGGCTATAATACAGGTGCAAGAGAACCAAACAGTTTTAAAAATCGAAGAAGTGGAGAAGGAGCGTCTGGACGGAATAGCATCGTTGAGGAGTACTCGAGGACTTCTATTTCAATGTCTTCGTTCGCAGAAGGAAGGTAACAATAACATGTGAATGAATGCACACCCATATTTACGTGTGTATGGAGAGAGAGTGGAGTTTTTATTCTATATGTGTTTATTGATCGTTATATTAATTGAGATCTACAAGTGTTTGGAACACATTTAGGAACAAAACTCTTGTCTGTTCGAAAACTTTCTACAGTTAAGTCGTATGTTGTGAATTAGTGGAGTTATTTTGGGCAACCGAGCTATACTCTTATCTCTTACCAAATGATTGTCATTTTAGACGAGTTTATGTGTTTGAATGGAGACATATATATAAGTGGCTTTTCATGATTTTAATTTTAGTGTAAATTTTAATTTGGCAGTCGACTAATTGTTGTTTGTTTTGGTTAATAATAAATGATCATCGATCAAAATTTAGAGTCGTTTCAATTTTAGTGTAAATTTTAATTTGACAGTGTTGATATTTGAGCTTTGATTAAGCTCGACAGTTGGTTCTCTCCAATGGCTTAACAGCTTTCTTCTCCCCTTTTGTTTTTGTTTCTCTCATCAAACGTTTTCTGTTACTTTTGGTTCTTTATAAGAACTCTGTAATTCATTCTTTCAGTTTTCAAGTGAATCAATAGAATTGTTTCTCTTCAATCTCAATCAATCTCTTTCTCTCTTCAACCTTGATCAATCTCAATTCACAAAGTTAACAGACAGACTAGTGGTAAAGGGCTCATAGCGGCGAGTATCGCTATCTAGGATCGATTCCTGGCCACTGCATAATTTATTTGTGGGGTGCAACACTCCAGAAAACGATACGTGGATTCTTGTTATGTCGGGTCACTAATAGCTAACACGTGATTAGTCTGAACGAACTGATAGCTAACACGTGGTCTCCTGCTCTGTCGGGTCGTCGATAGCTAACACGTGGACCCTTGCTCTGTCGGGAAAGTTGGGATACCTAGGTTATCAAAAAAAAAAAATTGAGTCGTTAAAATTTTAAAAATTTATTTGCAAACTCAATGATATATAGCTAGTGACAGTGAAACGAACAAGACCAACAATTCTTCAATTTTTTTATAAAAGAATAATTATTTAAAATTCATAAAATAAAAATAAAAAATTTAGAAATAAAGAAAATTTAAAAACTATTAAAATTTTTAAAGTATGAAAACTAAAACTAGAAAAATAACAACATAAAATATGTCAGAGATCTATTTTTTGGTCAACAATATGTTCATAAGTCCTAGAGTCAATTATTTTGTTAGGAGATAATAGAACGTCTGGTTATTTTAATTCACGTGGAAATTATTAAACATTGTTCACATTGAAGTGAAATAAATATGTATTTTAGACTTAAACAAATAGATGACTAGAAGTACAATACTTTCAACTTTCAGGTTTCCATCTTCTAGCAGAGGAATAGTCAAGAGTTAACTGGCACCAGCCTAGCTATGTATGACTTTCATATCAATGACCATGGTCTAACAAAAACAATCAAGTCTAACAACCTATTCTTTAACCAATTTTTCCATTAAATAGAAACAAATCTAAATTATATAGTGTTATATATGTGGTTAGGTTTCATTGGTTTGAGCTTCAATCATTAACAAATGCCAATGATTTCTATTGATTACCATTTCCATAAGATGAGAGTTCCTTAAGATTACCAATGCGAGAGAGAGAGAGAGCGAGAGGGTATAGGAATAACGAATCTAAGGTTTCTAAAATTCCATTCTCGTATAAAGATTTTACAATCCCAACATGATAAATAACCAACAGGCTTCAAAAATCACATTCCTCAAGTCATGTTGTAGTCTTATAAATCTGGTATGCCTTTTTTTTTTAACATATGCATGTGTAGGTTAATATTCAAAGCAGTAAATATCATCAGTCAAAACTATTCGTGAATGTGTTCTTTCTCTCTCCCCCACAACATTTTATTGGTCTTCACTAGACAGTGTTCTATATACTAAAATAGTAAAAAGCTGTAGTACCAATGGTGTAATATATATAAACAAAGATCTATAGTATTAGGGTTTAATTATTATCTCATATCGGAAGTTGGAAGGAATCATAAGCAGTATATATAAGGGATATGCGTCAATTCATATTGTCAATTGGTTTTGAGTTGGAAGTCCATAGAACTTAACATGTTATCAAAACCCGATCCAAACAACCCAACCCGATCCATTATCGTTGTGAACAAAAACAGGTCCATCGATCCTTGTCCGAAGTTCTGAGATCTATAGCCAGAAGAGTTATCATCTCGTGGGGACATATTAGAGATTATCATCCCACATCGAAAATTGGAAGAAATCATAAACAAGAATATGAACCAATTCACTCATCATCAACATAGAGCGAAAGCGTCTAGCCAGATAAAACAACAATGTACCCAGACATTTACAAAATAAAAAATGCTATTTTAGTCTTTGGTTAAAAAAGGATAAATAATAGCAGACATAAAAAAAAATAGCAGACATAGGTCAGCAATTGATTCAACAAATACTTGTGATTCTTTCCCCCTTGAGAGAAGAACATGACTAAACAAAGCTCATGTGTCCAACCACCAAATAGGATTATATCCTCCTGTCTTTTTTTCCCAATTTTGAGAAATATAAACTGAAAAAAACTATGTCTATATATAAACTTTGTTCACTCCCTAGAAAACACCCACACTCCATTTTTTTTCCTTTTTTTCTAAAAGATCATAATTTTTATTTTATTGAAATTGAAAAGAAATCAATAATGGCGAATCTCTCTTCTGATTTTCAGACTACATTAGCAATGGAAGATGATCCTATAACCCAACTAGCAGAACTAAACAACACTCTTCATCACTTTCAAACATTTCCTCCCTTCTCCTCTCCTCTCCACTCTATTTTCTTTCATCATCATCATCATCGAGTCCAAGATCATTTTCCCGAGAATAACTTTCATGGGATTTTCATTCCTTCTAATAATATTCACAACAGTGACGAGTCTTCTTCAAGAATCGATACAAAGAAGAGAAAAACATCAACTGCGTCTGTTTCTACTTCGGAGAACAGTGTCTGTGATCAAACTCTATCTAGTTCTCCTCAAGATTCCATAACAAAAAATGTACTTATCAGAAATCTTAGTATAAACTATACTCTCTCAATTTCCATTATTGTAATATGTTTTTCTTGATGAAATCACAGAATCCTTCAAGAAGAGGGAAGAGGTCGAAGAAGGAAGAGAAAGAGAGAGAAGTTGTTCATGTTAGAGCCAAAAGAGGCCAAGCTACTGATAACCACAGCTTAGCTGAACGGGTAAAATTATTTATACAATCAAATTTATTGTTTTCAAGATTATTAATCATAGATGATAATACAATGAACTTTATGTGTAAATATTTAACATTTAAGAGATGTTTTATATTAAATTTTCAGGTTCGGCGAGGGAAAATAAACGAAAGATTGAGATGCTTGCAAGATATAGTCCCTGGATGTTATAAGGTGATTTATGATTATAACAAAATCGAATCATTTTGGCTCGTAACAATATCTATTTTGATTAGACTATATATTAAATTTCGTTTTAACTTTTTATTTATTGAATACATGTTAATTTGGTGATGCAGACCATGGGAATGGCTACGAAGCTGGACGAGATCATTAATTACGTTCACTCCTTGCAAAATCAAGTCGAGGTATATTATTAAGTTAATATTAAATTACAGATTATGTAATAATTTACATACGTTAAAATAGCTAATTAATTTGGTTTTTTTTTTTAATCAGTTTTTGTCTATGAAGTTAACAGAAGCGAGTTCGTATTATGACTTTAGCTCAGAGACTGATGTTGTGGATTCAATGCAGGTATATAATCTTGAAAATCTTAATCAAAAAATGTCTAAGAAACCACCTTTAATGTCTAATATAACTTTAAAAAAAAAATGTGACTTATTTTTGTTTATTTAAAGTAATCAATTTTGATTGGAATAAAACAATTCATATCTGCAGAGGGCAAAGACACGTGAGATGGAAGAGATGGGGCAAGGGAGGGATGGGAGTTCTGTCTTCCACTCATCATCATGGACCCTTTAGACTTTTTGTTTTGTTTCTCTTTTTTTTTTTTTTAATTTTATCCTTTTTTGGATGAATAAATAGTCTAAAAGATTGTTTTCAATAATTTGTAATGTCGACATTACAAATTTATTAAATAGAGATTAAATTCAATTAGACCGGAATGTGAAGATGAATGCTTTATGGAGACCGGATGTTCCCAATTCATGACTAACGGTTCATAATCCCGAGAATCTGATGGATGTTCCCAATTCATCATATACTAATATATTAGGATGACAACTAATGTAATTTTGTGTTATTTTTTTGTCTTTTGAAATTATATTATCAATAAAAATCAGATACAATATCTACCAAGACCGAAATAAAGGTATAAACAAAGCGAATAAAATCTAAACAAGAGAAATACTAAGTCGGTAAGTACAAACTACTTCCCGGGAACTAGAATGAAATATGGAAAAAGGAACAACCGCACCCCTGAAAAGCTACTAAAGACTCTAAGAAACGTTAACATAATTACTGAAAAAAATAGAGAAATGGAGAGATGAAGGAGAAGAGGATAAGATGAGAAAGATAAGCTTTTTAATCATTCTTACATTTGCATAAACCTTAACTTATATAGCAGGGAAATTAGGGCTGCTATCTTATGGACAACTCACAAATGATTCTAGAACCCCAAAATTATTGGATACACCTAATTTGTTAACGTTATATGATTTCTTTACCGTCTTCTCCGTATTGATGCTCTATTTTTCTTTGTCTTTTTGCAGAGAATGAGATAGTCGTTGTTGAGTTGAATAAGCTGGATTGTGGTTGACCCTGTTGTTGAAGGAAAAGACCCTAGATAAGGTCCAAGAATTCCCTTGGCTTCCTTAGTCCTGCAAAGGTGACGAGATGCTTCTCGATAATTCAGAGAAACTGAATAGACCTTCATCGGAGCTTGATGAACCGGAGCTTTTGGTGATTTCTCGGAGGAGCTCTGATGTTCTGGAGGGATTTCTCTTACAATTACAAAGTCTTGGAAAGCGTAACCAAAATCAATACAACCGACTTAATAAATGAGCCTAATTAATTTTTTTTTAGTGTTTTTACAAAAATAGCAAAAAAAATCTTTGGTATATCAAGATTTGTTAAAAAATGATCATCATGTGGTGGGTTCCTACGTAAGAGAGTTGTTTGGTTGGTATACATCAGATACTAATTTCCCCAAAATGTCTAATTATATTGTTTTTTTTTTGTTTTGGTATGATCAGTCAGATGATGATATGTTTTATACCCAACTAGAAAGCTCGGTGTGTAACATATTCGATGACTACATTCACAATGTGAGAATCAGTAGAAACTCAACTCTGATATCTTGATTTAAGAATATAGTTAAAAAGAAAAAAGAAAAAGATATTACACCAATGATTTCTTATAGAGCATTCCACTATATCATAGTTAATTTTAACTAACATATTAGATAAGTGAGATGATGATTATTTTTTCTTAAGAAATAGTGCTAGGATGTAAGTTTCACTTAAATGTATCATTATATTTATATTTTACATATTTCATTTTCTAGCATATATATGCTGGATATATATTAAGTTTATGTCATTATAGTTGGATAAATACTCAGTCAAAATAGCAAGACAAAATTTCAAAAAGTGGAGTGGAGTCCATGACAATGGTGGATCTAAAATATTTTTGACAGAGATTATTATATTAAAAGATTAAAGGTTAAAATACGATCTAAAATATTTTAGTATACGTAAATAAAATTTAAACAAATTAATTACAAAAATAAAATCTACATGGTTATTTTAACCATCTAATCACAAACGTGGCTCCAACATTGATCCATGGCATGTGTTGCTCGCTCTCACAATGGACGTGCTTTGGTTTAGGGCTAACAAATAAATTAGTCAAAAGTTAAAAAGATAAATTGAACACAGAAGAAGGAAAACATACATGCATATAACAAGAAATATAAAGAGAGAGACCAATATAGACTATAGATGCAATGCATGCATCCATGAAAGTTGAGAGGCCAGCTTGAAATGGACCATTATACTTTGCCCTACATAAACTATATTTATACAAAATAAAGAAAAACTATCAAATTTTGAAATAGTTCCATTGCATAGTGGTTTATTGTTTCTAGTTGTACCGAAATACTAATTTTAATAAAGTATTTTCTTTGTCAACTAACATATTAATAAAACTATAAAAACTAAAATTCAATGAAAGGAATATTGTAGAAACAAATAAATATTTGGGACCAAAAATATTTGGGACCAAAAATATTTGGAGATCACATCAGTTGGTGGCAGAGAACAAAAAATGGGTAAGTTCAAGTATCTAAAAACATTGTGGGAACCACCAACAGATTGGAATTGGAAGTGACCCAATTTGAATGTGGAGTTGTTACCTCCTCAAATCTCTCAAGTCTGAATCTTAAAGACTCTTAATTCTTAACTCTTAAGACTCCTAACCCACATAATCTTCAATTTCCCACTTTTTAAGTAATATTAATACCTTTCTTATACTAATTACTATAACAATTGCAATAAAAATTACACTAGAACACAAAATTACAATAGTTACGTAGAACATCTTCATTGAAAAGGTTTCTCGAGACTTTATTCCTATTAAAAATAGAAAAGAAGAGAGAAAGGTGAGTGAGAAATTATTCTAATATGAAAATTCATAGAATTAAAAAAAAAAAATTCATAAAATCGAAAGATCAAACCATATCTCATAATGCTAATTACAATTTTCCTTAGTATAAGTGAATCAAGAGTTTTAACTTAAAGGTCAAAAAGAAAAAAAAATTGTAAATAAGACTTGGAAACTTTGAAAAAGTGGGAAGAAAATTATTAAATCAAATAGAAGAACACATTAATTTCCTCTTTAGAATATGACCGAATTTAAATACATAAATGTAATGTCTCCGTTGACAAAAGAAAATATAATCTCTCCTCATTTAATATATAATTAGATTTTGACCTAATTATATTTATATATAATAATTAATATTATATAGAACTATTTACACTCGGAGACACTTTTCATAATACTATTTACGTTCTGAAGCGTTTTCAATAGTCTTTGCACTCGGGGACACTTTTCCTTATCTTTTTACTCTTTCACCCTTATACCATCTAAACACAACCAAACTAATCTAACTGAATTTTCGAGATTAGCTTTTATGTGTAAACTTTACTTTTAAAGACAGTAGTTGTTCTTTCTCTCACGATTTCTGAGATTTGTTTTTCAAACCAAATCTGTAAATTTTATTCCTGAGCTTATCCCAAGTTTGGTAAAGTGGTTTTTGAAGATCTCTGTTGTTCAGATGCTTTAAAGAGATAGTGTAAGACTTTCAATGACAGAAAGAAAGAGAGAAATGGGAATTGCTCATTTCACGCGCCGGATTAAACAACCACGAGGGATTTGGTTGAAGATGACCTCCATAGTTGTTTTTTGGTCTCGGCTTTGTCTTCTTCTAGTCCTTCTTATCTTCCTCTGCTTCTTCATTCATTGTTCAGCGAGAAAGCTTCGAAGATATAGCTGAACCTGTTTCATCTCGCACCAAGTCAGCTCACGAGGTATCTGAATCTAGCAAATCACATGAGAAAATTAAAGTTGAATCTAGTTCAAAATCGAAAGAGGGGAAAAAATCTGGTGGGTCTTTACATAAATATGAAACCAAGAAAAAGAAAGAGCATGCTCTGTCTCATCCACATAAGAAGAAGGAAGTGCCAAAGCCAGATCTCTGTTGTAGGTTATTACTATGTGAACTTCAAAATGTTTTTTGGTGCTAGGGTTTTTAAATTTCAATGCTTAAAATTTTTAGGGGTTTTCAACTTTCAAAATATTTTGGTGTTAGTTGCCTAACCACAATTCAGTACTTTTGAACTAACCACTATCAAAAACATACAACGATAGTTATAATAGAACTCCAGATTCAACAATATTTAAACCAGCCACAGTCAACATGTGAACTAACCACTCCAACGAACACCCAATTTGACCTAACCACGATTTAAAAAAACCACAATAAAAGAAGTGGAGGATTGTTTAGGATTAAACAAGGGGTATAATGGTCTAAATTTTTAAGAGGTTTTGAAAAAGAATGTTAGAGTGAAAAGAGTTTGGGATGTGTGTTAGAGTGGAATAAAAGCATTAAAAGAGTGTTGGGATGAAAATCTCTCTATTATATATTGTTAACTTTCAAGTTGTATTTTTTAGAAGTATTTGCACTCCAACACACTTTTAATACTTTTAATTCCATCTCAACACACATTTGATACTTCTTTCATCTCAACACACTTTTACACATGAAATTACAATTTAGCCCTCAAAAACAAAAAATCCTAAACCAAACTAAATTGAACCATGGATTGTTCTCTCTTCCAGTCTCGTCTTTCCTTTTGCTTTTCACTCAAACCCTAGAAAATACTCTCTTTTCTTCTTCATTTTCTCTCCATAAAAAACAATTTGATCCTTAAATTAGGTTGATTTTTTTGATTCTGGTGGCTTTTTTTGGTTTTAGTTCCCTAAGACTAGAGAAAATCTAGCA
>OVAU01002944.1:0-11725 GCA_900406315.1 Biscutella laevigata subsp. laevigata
TTTGTAATATATTAAAATGATAACAATTATAAATATATATAAAAATATATATATATATATATAAAAAATATATATATATATATATANCAATATCCAAACCAAACTAAAATTAGAAATTAATATACATACATAATAGAGTTAAATTCAAACCCGCGCAACGTGCGGGTCTGCCCCTAGTACTCCTATATGTTTAGGAATGAAAATCGTACTTTCTTTTTTCTTTCTTTTTTACCATTTTTCTTCATCTAACGGTTTCTGACGGCGAATAAGATCCTATAGGTGAGAAACTTGACAGCGAGTTTGCCAAAACTGCGACGGTGATTTCTCCCTGAACAAGATAGAGAATCTGGAGATCGCCACACGTAAGCTCCGCGATGTAGGAATTGTTGATAATGTTGAGAATAGTGCCATGGATTGTTAGAATTATTTCCTCAATTGCCATGGAAAGAGTCGAGGTTGATTCGGTTGTGGATATGATATTTCGTTGATCCGGGTAAAGCTTGGCAGTTGCAAAGGACTCCATTTTTGTTGGAGGAGGAAGACAAAGGGGAATGAAAGAAGAATCGTCAGTGAATTTTGTTACGCGTGTGAATATAATAAAACGAACACAATTTATTGACCATATATCAGTGAATTTTAATTATTAGATGTGTGGTTGGAAAGAATAGAATTCACCACATATCAATGAATTTCAAAATACGAGAAGAATTGAACACAATTTCTTCTAATTTGTCGACCATATATACGACAAGAATATCACAAATTGAGTTATGTGTGTGAAAATATTAAAACGAACACAGTTAATTGACCACATATCAGTGAAGTTTAATTGTTAAACATGTGGTTAGAAGAAATAGATTGATCATTTATCAGTGAATTTTAAAATACAATTACATTAAACTAAAAGATGGTGTTTTTTTTTAGTTTTTATATGATGATTGTTAAATACTAAATAATTTGAATAGATTCGAAGTTTTAAATCAGGTTGAATCAAGAATATTCGAAAGTTTAACAATACATGTATATAATCTGACGTGGACATGTGGTTGTGACCATATTGTGACCATAAATTAATAAATTTGAATGTATATATTCATGAGGTGGACATTTGGTTGTGACCATAAATATGTGACCATAAATAAGTAAATTTGAATACACAGCGAGAGATTTGCAGAGAACGGCAATACGGAAAAAATCATAATAGTCTTCTCCTCTTCATCATTCCTTTAACTGTTTAGAACAAAGTCTCATATCTATATTGCAAATTGCATAGCAAAATTTCATAAGATCGTTCAGCTTGATACAAAACAAGGAAAGTAAAAGAAGTTGTGTCAATAAGAGCCATAATCAACAACAACAAGAAGAATAACTTCTTTTACTATCCATCAGAAACTAAGAGAACTTCTAAATAGTATCATGACTACATGTTAATCACGAACCTTAGGGCATGTGCAATGGAGTCTCTTAAGAGTATCTAAACAAATAAAATAATGAAAAATAATACTAAAAACTTAGATATGTATCTTAAAGTGGAACTTTTAGATACCAGATTATAAACGTTTCTTACAGGTGTTTAATTGTTATAGGTTCATTTCTCTTTTTCCTTTTTTTTTCTTTATTCTTTTTTCTCTTTCTTACATTTACAGAAATAAAATATTATTTTAATATTTTAAGGAATTTTTTTGAGAATATCACCGATGGTCATGGTCTTAGGGAAACAAGGAGAGCTTCTAATTGGAAAGAGCTTCTAATCACGAACCAAAATGTTTCAAATTTAGTAGAAAGTTTGAATCTTTTAGGTGAGCCCAGGAACCACAATTTGGATACCGTACACAAATTTTGAAGAACCCAAAAAGATTCATCAACTACTTCTGAGGAATTTATAAGAATCTCATAAATAAAGAAGCAGTAGAAAGAAAAAAGATTTATGTTTGAGAACCTGAGAAGCCTAATGAAAAAAAAAGAAAAGAGGAAGCAGAATTGGAGACAACGAAACGGTACGCCGGATGGTGAGAAGGGTGGTCGGAGATCCGGCGAGACATCTAGAAATGGGTCTTAGAGGAATTTAAACTAAGTTTGCCCTTGAAGGATAAGGACGAGTTACGAGAATCGGGTTTGGTTGGTTTAAGGACAAGATACAAATGGTGTTTAAATTCATTGTTGCTTTGATTATCAGACAAAAGATAATTTAAAATGAGAGAGAAAGAGATTTGGGGGGAAGAAAGTGTTAAAAAGAGAAAATGTTTGAAACGAGAGAGGGAGTTTTGGGAGGGAGGGGAAGAATATGTTTGTGTTTTGTTTTTTAATTTGATTAAAATCCAAATAGTTAGGATTGATAGTTTCAGTTAAAGATGTTTAGTTAAGGGGTATTTTTACATATTTTTAATAATTTGGTAATAGGTTTAAATGTTTTAAAAATCTAAAAATTTAAACAAGTCTAAACCGATTTCAACCTAACCAATCGATCAAATCAACCTAAAAATCTATCTATACAACCTAATTCAATATACACAATCTAAAAACCTAAACATTTGATTATAACCTAAAATAACCGATGACATTATGAAATCTTCATCTAAATATAATGTTTGATCCGTCGGAAATTTTCGATGAATTGAAACGTTTTGCATGTGAATTGATTAGCTAGTCAAAGTAATAATTAATGCAAAATTCTGTTAGGTTTAGGGAATTGTTAGGTAAAATAACTTCATAAATGTTTTGATCCTGACGGAAAAAATAATTTTTAATGTACATTATATTATAGGGCCATTTCTATGATAAGACACCTTTATAATTTTAATTCCATAATAACACAAATTAAAGTTTCTTTTATCCTAAGACATTCCCATTTACCGAGAAAGAGATCTTTCCAATTTCAAACTTTCCTACCCTTTACATGTATTTAAGTATTAGCCAATCTTGGGTAGAGGCTGGTTGGTGGTTACGTGTTAATCTTATGTAGTGCTTTGTTATTAACTTGGTGGTTAGGAAGATGCACTTTGTTTATGAAAAATAAGTAACATATCTGACTTGTGGTTAGCTTAGTAAAAGCAAACACAATCGTTATTTAGCTACTTCGGATCGAAGTCAAGAAAGTTGAAATAAAAGATAGTGTAGTTTACTAATTTAACATAAAACATAGGGGAAGATCTAGTCATAATTAACAAGACAAGGGAAGAGTTCAAGTTCTTAGAAAAAAGACAAGGCAAGAGTTGTAGTTTTGGGTTGACTACAAGAGGACATGTTTAGATAAACGTAGATATCTACGAGCCGAAATGGAGAGGGACAGTGTAATGCTTGAAAATGTCCACTAAGTTCTTGATCTGTATACCGAAACACTAACACCACTTGGTGAGAAGATTAAAATAAACATGTAAGTAAATCTACAAAATCCATAAACCTGACTGTGTAGAAGTTGTGACTTGTGATTCCTTGTTAGCATTATCATCATCTCTGTTTGATGGTGACTTCGAGTTTGATTCCCATTTATGTTTGTTCTCCAACGTTATTGACTTGGAAGAATCATCTCTAGCTTCCAAACAAGAATTTGAATTGCAGGCAGCAGCATCACGTTGCCAAGCGTTTAAACTATTTATAGACGATGATGATGTTTTACTACGGTTCACTTCTGAAACGATCTTGTTCCCACTGTGAGATTTTGAATGCATGTCTTCAGTTTCCTATACAAAATTCGATTCTTAAAGATTAATTCCAACTACTTAACCCAATTGGACACAAATTCATCCACACAGAACCACATAAATGAATATGATTAAGCAATATCAACTCTCTCAATATGTTGGAGATTGTCATATATTGGAAAGATGAATGGAAACTTGGGTAATATATAAGTGATATGGGTCAATCCACTCATTGTCAATTGGTTTTGAGTTGGAAGCTCATAGAACTTAACATGGTATCAGAGTAGGCCCACACATTCCCCATTAAACTAAAATCTATTGAGCCCACTACTATACTTGGCCCATCTATCTACCGATATCAGTACAGCTCGATGCTAGTCCGATCAATCTAACCTGATCCTAGAATGGGATATTGTCGAGACTAATGACTATATGGGTCATTGTCCCGAGGGGGGTGGGGGGTGTTGGAGATTCTCCCACATTGGAAAGATGAATGAGAACCTGGGTAATATATAAGTGATATGACCAATCCACCATTGTCAATTTGTTTTGAGTTGGATGCCCATAGAACTTAATACAATACTCTACCAAAAGAATGATTCAGTAACAAGTATCAAGCAAACCCATAAACGCTAGAAGATGGAATTCTCGTAATCAGACAGAATTTCGTAACTTTGAAAGAAAAAAAAAACCTAGAAAACCAATTGATGATTGTTGAAAAATTAAACATACCATCCAATCAATACGAAGAGAAACCCGTTTATAAGGTGATTGACGGAGAGGATTCTGATTGGAAGATGAACTATCTGAGAAAGTTTTGAGAAAGCTTCCTTGAGAAGTCTTTAACGGCGGCTCCGGTGTAGAAATTACTGTAACTCTCTTCGGACTCATTGACGGAGAAATGATGATGAAAGTATATCTTGCCGGTGAGCAGTGGCAGATGCATGTTGATGCATATGATGGCAGTTGCCACCACTCAATTTTTTTTTCACATTTTAGAGGAAAATGATTAAATTTTTACGTGTTTCACCATTAAAACTTATAATAATGTCAAATTGCCCCCACTAAATTAAAGTTTATAAAATTTCAAATTGCCCCCACTAAAATTATTTTCTGGATCTGCCCCTGCCGGTGAACCTGAGCTAGATGAAGAGTAGGAAATAGTGTCATTGATTACTGATCTAGGGGTTTGAATTAGAACCGCCGCAAAATTCTCCGTGACTCGGATCCGACTCAACGTCTCACGACCATTAGCTGAGCCTTGAGGAGAGTAAAATTCTTCTTTTTCTTCTTCTCTCATTGAACCAACATCTGGATTTAACTGGAAACTTCATTTCATAAGAGGAGGAAAAGGTTGAAATAAGAGGAGAAAGAGGTTCATAACAGGAGGAACAGGTTCAATAGAGGAAGAAGAGGTTGAAGATCTTCGTAAAGATCTCATCTGAGTATGAGAGAGGTTTTCATAATTTGAGGGTTAAACTAGTAAAATCTTTAATCATAATGTCTTAGCGTAAAAGAAAACTCAAATGTCCCTCATGATATAAATAAGTTGAGAAAAAGTGTTCTTTTATACCATTATCTCCACATTATATAGGTTAGTTAGTTACTTAGTTATAAATTTATAATTTCAGTTTATAATGATGTTTGATTTATTAAATATATGTTACTATTTAGAAAATGATCATATATAGTCATATATAATTATATCTGATAATATATACTGTTTTTAAAACAAAAAAAAATAGTATGTTTAACCCTAAGTCCCAATCTGTCAAAATGGCATCATAATTCCCTAGAAAACCGGTTTATTGACAGTTTGTGTCCCGTCGGAATAATTGTAATATTCCGATAGTTTTTTTTGTCAGGTTTTTGTCAATAGAAATTTATCAGAAATTTGTCTGTGATTTTCGTGAAATAATTACATGTAATTTCCATATGATTTCTATATGTTTTCTTGTAATGTCAGAAAATAAAAGTGAATAATTTTATTTCCGATATGACGTTGTTTTCTACTTAAACAACTAATTTACGTCAAGTGCGCATAGCATAGTGGTGTAGCATCATTGTTGCCTTCATTTGACATCCTAGGTTCGAGCTCCTGTGGGGGCAAATGGCGAGTGGATCCGCCTATGTGGCCCACAAATGACGAGTAGGATCCGTCTTGTGGCTTATGTTAAAAAAAAAACAACTAATTTACTGAATTTATATATCTTTCACATCAACATATATATTCTTGAATATGTATTTGGTACATACTGTATATCTATGTATAAAAAAATCAAATATATACATCATTTCAGGCTTAGTTTTACTTGTATACCCTTATGCTATTTTTAGTTGAATTCTATTTCTTATTTACCGAAATGTCATCTTTAATTTATTCGGAATAAATGTGTGGTGGTATGTTTATTAATTTCAAATTAGTAAAATATTTAGAAGACTTGAGAAAGTTTGTATTTCTGGCAAATCGAATTGTTGCATTTGAGATGATCATGAATACCACATTTATATAGTTTTGATTTTGAGAACATATATATTAGATATATTACAAAAAAATTATTTGGTCAGTGAGGTTTATAGTGACTTAAAATGGTTGTAACATGTGAAAATATATTGGATTGGTGATTCTGTTTTTGAATTAAAAAAATTATTCAATATTTTCAAGGTTTAGGATTAAGAACATATCCATCGGGAGATTTTAAGGGGTTCTTAAATTTAATTTAAGAATATAAAATAAATCAGAACATAAATAAATTTCCAGAATCGATTCTAAACTAAGAGTTTTTAGATACTCTTTAGAACCAATAGGTGTCATTTTTGATTGGTAGAGAAAGAAAAAGCCAAAACTTTTTATGGGTTTCGTCTCTCACCGTCGCGGCCGTCTCTCACTGTCTCCCACCATCGCTCGCCGTCGCTCCAGAACCAATATGTGTCACCATCTCTCACCGTTGCAAACTATTGCACATAACCAATCGTGCTCTAACGATGAATCAAAGAGCAACACATAGAAGAAGATTCCAATAGAACTCAGTAATTTCCACTCTTGGCATTCCGTTTACAAATCAATTTGTGCTGATTCTTGTCTGTTGAGTTAGTTATTTAGTTGGTTTTGGATGGTGATTCAAGGGATTAGAGAGTGAGGGTTAAAATTATGTTCCGATTGAAGTTTAGAGGGATCAAAAAGTGAAGGGGTTGCTTCTATAGTTAAAATTGTGTTCCGGTTGAAGTTTTATTAGTAGTCATACTATAGAATGAAGAATTAACATCAATGAAACTTAATAAAACTTGGGATATAGTTTCTTTGCCTCCGGATAAAAATGTCATAGGAAATAGATGGGTTTATACTCTCAAGTTTCTTTTTGATGGCTCTATAGAACGCCACAGGGCTAGATTGGTTGCACAGGGCTTCACTCAGCAAGAAGGGATCGATTTCTTCGAAACCTTTTCCCCTGTTGCTAAATTAGCCACTGTAAAACTTCTTCTTAGTCTTGCAGCTATCAAACAATGGAGTATTACTCAGATGGACGTGACAAATGCTTTTCTTCACAGTGAGTTAGAAGAAGAAATATACTTGTCTTTGCCTCAAGGTTATACTTCTTCTAAGCCTTTACCTCCAGACCCGGTATGTCTTCTTCGTAAGTCCATTTATGGTTTGAAACAAGCCCCGCGTCAATGGTATAAGTGCTTTTCTCATGTTCTTTTTTCTGCTGGTTTTAAACAATCACAAAATGATAATACTTTATTTACAAAGCATACAGGTGATATATTTGTTGTTCTTATTGTGTATGTTGATGATATTCTCATATTTAGCAATAACGATGGTGTTGTCACTGCTCTTAAACTTATTCTTTCCAATGCTTTTAAGATTAAGGATTGTCCTATTCGTTTTTTCTTCGGTCTCGAAGTTGCTCGTAGTGCTAAGGGTATTTCTATTTCTCAGAGGAAGTATTGTCTTGACTTGCTTTCTGATACTGGTTTATTAGATAGTAAACCACGTTCAGTTCCTTTTGATCCTAAGGTCACTCTTCGCAAGTCATCTGGCACTTTACTTTCTGATCCTAGACAGTATAAAGAACTTGTTGGGCGTTTGCTATATCTTTGTTTGACACGACCATATATTACTTTTGTTGTAAATAATCTTAGCCAGTTCATGCCGTGTCCCTCTGATATTCATTTGCAGGTTGTTCATCATGTTTTGAAATATTTAAAGTCCAATCCTGAACAAGGGCTATTTTATTCAGCTTCTTCTTATTTGTGTTGGAATGGTTTTGCTGATGTAGACTGGGCTACTTGTCAGGATACTCGTCGTTCTGTGATTGGGATTTATGCTTTTCTTGGTGACTCTCTCATCAGCTGGCGATCGAAGAAACAAGCCATTGTGAGCAGAAGCAGCACGGAAGCCGAATACAGTGCTATGGCGCTCGCAACTGATGAGTTCTCTGGTTGTATAAGCTGCTGGCTGATTTGGATGTGAAGGTTACATGTCGCACAAAGCTCTTCTGTGATAATAAATCGGCGATGCACATAACTCAGAATCCAGTTTTCACGAGCGCACGAAGCATGTGGAGATTGACTGTCACACTACAAGGGATAAAGTGAAAAGTGATTTCTTACAAGTCCATCAAGTTGCATCCGAGAATTAGCTTGCTGATATTCTCACCAAGTCATTACACCCTGGTCCTTTCCACTCTCTGCTTGCTCGTTTATCCATTTCAAGCCTTTTTCATCCTAAGGATTCACCACCAAATGTTTGAAGGGGGTGTATTAGTAGTCTTACTATATTGGTTACTTTGTTTAATTGATGATTAAATAACTAAGCCTATATAAAGGCATTGTATCTTATGTTTGATTTTAAGTAAATGAGAGAAAGTTAATAAGTTTAAAGGAGAAATTCATTCGTTTAGATGAATTGTTCGCATCTAATAACAGTAAGCTAATCATTTAGATGAATTCGTTTAGATGAATGGTCAAAAGGGAGGATATGTTCATTACGACAAAGGTCCAAACAAAATCTATTAAGCTATGTATCTATGAAAAGTGAGAAATCTCTGAGCTCTGCTTTCTCTTGGTTTTACACCTTTGGAATTCAGACCATGGACATGTTATTGAGGCAGAACGAGGGGAAGGAAGAGATAGAGTAGTTCAGGCTTGGTGATCTCATGGACTTTTACGATGAGTTAAGTGTTTATGGCTTTGGATCACAAGTTGATCTAAACAATGGTGAATCTGTTATGCAGTATTATGTCACGTATCTATCAACCATCCAAATCCACACTAACAAACCAGCCATGATTCCAAGATTTCTTTTTCCCACTATGATTACTTATCAATCATTGTCTTTGTGGTTTTGATAATGGATGTTTCTTGGTTTTTGTGTTGATTGATTTTGGTTTTGCAGCAACCATAACGAGGTGGTTGAATCTGAAGGCAACAAGTGTTGGAGCGATAGTGAGAATGAAAACGTGTGGGCAAGGCCAATGAGCAATGATTCAAGACAAACATGGGATGCCGTCTCTGATGATTCTGTTTTTGATTCAGATGGTATATACTAATGTTGCGAGATAGACTTGGTTACCTTGACTTTAAGTACATTGGAATAGATCCTTCCTACAAGCGAATTCGCTTAACCGACAAGGTTCTCTTCTCTCCCTTCATATCTTAGTAATTGCAGTCTCTCATCTCTTCTTGTGAGCTTTGGTTCTTAAGCAAAGGTCTTGTTCTTGATTCTTGTTCAGATAATGTGGTGGAAGGAGATCATGGCAACACCAAAGGCAAGGATTAAGCTGATTTTAAATGTATGGTAATTGTAGTTGTTTGGAAAGAATTTTGAGTTTGGTTTGGTTTAATTTTTTAAATGATAATTTCAAAATCAAGTTTTGTTTAGTTTTATTTTTGACAACTCATTGCGTAGATACTATGAATGGAGAAACATTTTTAAAGAAAATTGTTTGGGGTTCTCAAAACATTATTAAAACACTAAAAACTATAAAAAAAAGTTTTGAGAACCCCATTTTAAAATACACTAATGGCGATGTTCTAAAGTTTAACTCTCACATGCCTAGTTAAAACATCTCCAAAATATTCGATTATCAACAAAAAAAAGTTCTGGATAACGACTACTTGTCAACATCGTGTAGGTCAACAATGTGAAACTCAGACCTCAAATTACTAACTTAACCGGGTTTAATTTACTATTCAAAGATAGTCTGAACATAAGAACCATTAAGTAATATTTTACAAGTATTATATTGAGGTTTAATTATTGGACCGAATTAAACTAAACAAGGCTAGGATTCTAAATCATTGCAACACGATGAAGAAACGCAATTATATTTACCAGTCAACATATGGCAAACGTAAGTTAAAAAATAAATTCTTAACTTATGTTAATATATGTTTGATAATTAATTAATAAAATAACAATCAAGATCACAGTGAAAAGATGGAGTATATAATTGTCGACTTGGTCCAATTACAATTAATCTGAGTGTATAGAAAATAATTGAAGTTGGAAGAGACAGTCGCCCTAATTTTTTCCTCTCTTTTCACGCAGTGCCGTCTTCTTCTTCCTTTAGCTTTGGTCTCCTCTCCGGCCGGCGTACGGCGGCTTCGTTAGAGTCACCGCCGGTCGGACGCTCTTAGTCGTCCTCCTCTTCTCTTGTTTTCTTTGCCTTTTGCTTTTGTCCTCCACTCGAAGCTTTCTCCTCCGGCGTGGATAAACCGAGGCCTCTGTCTTCTCTGTTGTGGTTTCAGCTATGGAGAAGGGATGGTTTCGCCGTCTTCGAGTTTGAGTCTTTTCAGACCGCGTGGTTTTGAAGCTCCTCCGTCGTTGGCTTGGCGAGCTTTTTCCCACCTCCCTTTCCGGCGGCTTTTCCTGTCTCTGGAGATGTCTGGCTCGAGCTTGTTCCTCTGCGTTGGCAGAGAGCTGAGCTTTCGTTGTGCTCTCTGTCTCTGGGTTCAGATCCGCTTGGTTTGGGTTGGTGTCGTTGGAGGTTGTCGGTGTTTCTCTGTCTGGAGGTCGTGTAGGTGAGCGTGGAGCTTCGTTTTGTACAATCGCTAGGTTTAGTTTGTTGGCTTCTGGTCTTGTTTCGTTATTTGTGTTTTGGTTCGGTTAGCTGCAATTTGGTCTGGTCCGAAGCAAGCCTCTACTTGTCTCTGTTAGTCTCTGGATTCGGTCCCTTGAAGTTTTGCTCGTCGGCTTGAAAGGCTGGTGTCTCTAGGCGGTGGGATGGGGTTCTAGTTGTGGGTCTTCCGAGTTTGGGTGTGCAGTAGTTCGTGGTGGTGATTTCTTATCGGATTCCAGTGCTCTAGTTGTTGGTGATTTCTTATTGGTTTTTGTTTGGTTGTCTTCGTTGGTGTTGTGCTGTTTGTCGGGGTTTCTCGTGAAGCTCCTTGTGTTAGTCTGCCTTTGTCGGGTTAGGATCTTTGACCTGGCAATTTTAACTCTTAGTTCTCCGGGCTGCGGGTTTAGTTGCATTGTGGTTGATTTGCTTTGGTAGAGGTTGCTTCTGGTCTGGAATGAGGCTTCCTTCCGTCGCCTTTCAGTGCTGTAGTAGAGCGGGATTTTCCCTCACGGATTCTCGCCCCCGTTTGCGGGCTGAAGCTGCATTGGTCTTCGCTGATCTTTCGTGCCCTGGAAAGTAGGATGTTCAAACGTTCGTCTTCCGAGTTTCCAGGAATTGGTGGTTCGACTCGTTGTTGTTGGTTCATCGTACTTAGAGTAGGCGAATGAGAACCCAGCCTAAGTCGTTCACAGTCCCCAATAAGTGGCATTGTGGTATCTTCTCAGCTTTCGTATCAAGCGTTCTGAGAGCTTCTTCTTCCTAGTTAGTCCCTGATCCTTTCAACGACCTTGGTTCTGTTTCGTATCTTGTGTTTTGCTTGGTTTTTTTTTTGTTTCTAGGTTGCTTGCCCGTTTGTTTGGGCTTTTCTTCCCGATACAAATCTGGTTTCTATAACAGATTTTGTAGTCGGGCTATCTTGCGAGGATTGTTATATATGTCGCCTTTGTTTGCGGGGATTGTTGTGTCCGCCGCCTTAGTATCTGATGTCACTCAGGTTTTACCTAAGAACAGTTAATTATC
>OVAU01002945.1:0-11724 GCA_900406315.1 Biscutella laevigata subsp. laevigata
AGTGATGCGAGCAAAATAAGTGCTCGCACTTCGTCGTCGAAATCAATTTCAACTGATGACAGTTGGTTGACAATTGTGTTGAACTCGTTGACATGTGCGGCAACCAGGCCACCTTCTTCCATCTTTAAATGGAAAATTTTCTTCATGAGAAAAACCTTATTATTTGCCGAAGGTTTCTCATACATGTCAGAGAGAACTTTCATGAGCCCTTCTGTGGTTCTCTCCTTTGCAACGTTATGAGCAACGTTTTTCGATAGTGTTAATCTTATAACACCCAGAACCTGTCTCTCAAGAAGATCCCAATCTTCTTGCTCCATCTTCTCCGGTTTCCTGCTTAGCGGTTGATGAAGCTTTTTCCCGTACAGATAGTCTTCGATTTGCATTCTCCAAAATGCATAATCCGTACCATCAAATTTTAAAATACCATGTGCCGAACCATCTTCGCTACCCATCTTTTTTGGAACCGCTGTGTATTAAAACACCCCCGTCGACAAACCGATGTTACCGACAAAATTCACTATTCACGTTAACAGTAACCCGCAAACAGTAACCTGCGTACAGTACCCGTGAACAGTAACCCCGTGAACAGTAACCCCGGGAACAGCACCCCGTGAACGTAACCGTGAACAGTACCCTCGTACAGGACTCCGTGAATAGTACCCGTGAATAGTACCCAAAAAAATTGACCGAATACCGTAGCCTAAGCTCTGATACCAGTTGTTGGGGAAATCCCGATCAATTTTACGGGTAACCCAGATTTAGGAAGCGAAAAAAAGACACAAATTTGTTAACGGAGTTCGGCCAAAATATTGCCTACGTCTCCGGACCTGCTACATATCGTTTTTATTAACCCGGGAAATTATACAACACTCTCAACCACACCCGATCCCAACACACTCAAGAAATTACTCTTAATTTCTTACAAAAGAAGAAAGAAAAACTCTCTTATTTTCTCACTTCTCTCACGTATCTCTCTCTTGAAGATGCTTGTGTTTTGTTGTTTTGGGATGGGATTCTTCTTCTCCTTCTCATCCTATTTATAGAAGCTAATTTGGGTAGTTAAGCCAATTTAGTTGACAAACGAGTGTTCAATTGCTGAAAGAGAAAAAGCCTCCATTATTGACAATACTCCACCTTCCAGAAGCTGTATTATTTGACCAACAAAGGAAGCTAAGCTCATTACATAAGAGAAGAACGAGGTTGTGTCTGAACCAAAGCTGAAGGAGAAGAAGGAACGATAATGGAGGAAGAAGAAGAAGTCAATGGAGAAGAAGGAGAGCAAGTGTATAAAGAGGAGCAAGCTTATGGAGATGAGGTCAATGGAGAGTACCAATCGGTGAAATCGATTTGGGAATTTTAGAATGTTAGGGGTTTGAGAATGGTGAAGATAAAATCGATTTGGGTATAAATTGATTTCGGTTTTTACTGTACCAATTGAAATTAATCGGTTTTTGGTTTGGTTTATGAGGTAGATGTTAATTTTGGTATGGTACCGTAGTACCCAACATTTTTACACGTTATTTTTAACAGGAAACACCGATTTTACCGTTTAGGTGTATCTGCTTATGCGATTTTGTATTTGGGTGGAACTGAATTGAAATATAACTTTAGGGTAGAATTAGCTAGATGGTTAAACTTTGGGTGGACAAAACGTAACCTGTAAGTTTCGGGGTGGATACAGACTAAATCATATGTTAATTTTGTTTTAGATTTTATTTTGTTCGATATCACATAAAATAATAATATAAAAATAAACATAAATAGTTAATTTTAATTCATATTATATATTATTATATATTAGATTCAATTTCGAGTTTATTAAATTCGAGAAATTTGATATAGAAAATTTTGTATCGTGAATTTGGATTCGTGAATTTCAGCTTTTAGGTTCAAGTTTGGATTTGTGAATTCATGAATTAAAATTCATGTTTTTATAAATTAGGTTCAAGTATGGATTCGTGAATTTCAGTTTGATTCGAGAAATTATCGTTTAATTTGTTAATTTTGCCCAACCGTATTTAAAATTCCAAATAAACCAGGATTAAGAAAATCGATGTGAACCAAACCGAATACCGAAATTGTCAAACATAATATAGTAATAGGTCATTCGAAGGTGAGCGGCCGAAAACGCGAGGAATTAGGACTCCTTTATAAGAAAACCCTTTCACTTCCATTTGAATTCAAAATCCTTTTCTTCATCTTCCTCACTTAACTTACCATTCCAAACCCTAATCATTTCTTCATATCTATCTTCTTCTTATTCTGTTCCCAATCTCCAATTCTATCTCTGTGTTCTCATTTCAAGAAACCGTTTTGTTTCTCTTTTGTGTGTGTACTCATTTCCGCGTAATTTGAGAACTGGGTTTTTCAGAAGAGATCTAGTTCTGGTGCGGAAATGGAGGAGGATAGAGGAATTTCCTCTGGGTTTGCGTCGGATCCTCCATCGGATTCTTGGGTTTGGTTCTTTTTGTCTTCTCCGATGAATTTGTTTTGTGTTCTTCGTCAAATCATTGCAATTCCTTAACGGTTTGTGTTCTTTCACTCTTGATTTCTCCCAATATTTCAGGCTCCCGGTGAGAATCGTAATGGAAATGGAATAGAAGATAAAGATGAATTTGGATCTAAACGTCTGAAAGTGCAAGATCATGGTCCTGGTAAATCTTGGGTTTTGTTTAACTTGAAGAACGAACATGCTCGAAGTCCATTGTTAGAAATAATCCTTTGATTCGTTATGCTTTTTATGGTCTCGTTACAGATGCTAAATCCATTGGAATTGTTCAGCAACCAGATCATAGTAGTGAAGTCTCTGAATTGACTGATGCTGAAGGTTTAGGAAGGGAAATCAGTGAAAAGGAACTTGTGGCAAAAGATAGAAAACCTTTCCCAGTGCTTGAGACGAGCTCATGCTTGCCGAAAACAGATGATAATAGATGTGTTGCTAATTCTGGAAAACAGTTTTTGCTTGAGGATCATAATGTAACAGGTGATAGTAACTGTGAGTCACGAAGAGAACACGTTGATAGTGTTCCAAAGATTAGCACCCACTTGACACTTAAGGAGTTTTCTTTATCGATTGCAAGTCCATGTGGAGCAGCAGAGTCGGATATAAGACGAGATCCTTTTCTTTCTATTCCTAGTAGTGGAAAATTTGGTCCTTCTCAGATGTGTAGTCCAGTAGGTTCTATGGGTGGGTCAGATTCGATGCGGCAATGGATGGAAATGAAGCGTAATGGTTTTGTCTCGGGCCCTTTGGGTGGAGTACCAGCACCGAATACTCCTACTGAAGTACCTGCGCAGAAGCAACGAAAGAAGCGGAGAGGCACTCTCAAAAAGAAAAATGAGGTCCTTAGGAAGGAACCGAAGCCGGTAGGTAGGTTGCCGTATACTATCGGACCACCAAGTGGATTGCTGAACGACTTAAACCCGGCGATCATTAGAAATGTCAGGACTCCGAAACAGGTCTGCTCATTTCTTGAAGCTTTGGTCGGAGATTCTAGTGATAATGCTACCGTGAGGGAAAAGCATGCTAATAGGAATGTAAGAGGTATCCATCGTTCTCATTTAACCCCGTTAAGATGTCATATTAGCTAATCCAGATGATGAGAAGTTTCACAATCAATATCTGATCTCTCTGTTTACCCTTGAATTTCAGAGTCAGTCACAGAAGATGAGGCCTTAGCCTTCGAATTACCATCTTCCGGGGTATTGGATAGCCTTAATTCCATTACAGACCCGCAGCAAGCCATGTTAGTTACTGTTGAAGGTTAGTGCCTTCTAGGATGCCAAATTGTCCTGAGTAAACTTTTTCCTAGATCTTCTAAATATGTCTGAAGTAATATGTGGTTAAGTGATATGGCGAGGAAAATGTTTGTTTGCTTTTTAGCTGCTACCGTAGCTTCCCAATGGTTGGAATTTCTTCACCAAGATCTCAGCTGGCGTCTTTCAGGTACACATTTGCTTACTTGAAGAAATACCGTAGAGAGACTTCTCGGGTTAATTGGTTTTTAGTGATCTGAGTGAGATCTTATGATATGTTGTTGCAGCTGTACAGGATTTTAGGAATAGAGTTCTAAGTATCTTAACTTACGAGTTACCGCTTCTAGCCTCATCAAGAGATTCTTCTTTTAACAACGAAAGCACTCTTCGGTCGATGAATATGGATACCTCTGGCGATGGTTCTTCCGAAAAAACAGTAACAGAGACGGAGACGCACGAGATGAAGTGGACTACAAAATTTGAGCAGACTGACAAAGCTCTTTATATTGAAGAGAGTGATTTGGTGCGTACATATCCATTGTCTTCAAGTCAGAATGATTATAGCCAGGGGGTTTAAGCTCCAGGTGGTGTCTGATATATTGATACTATTGATTTAAAACTTGCAGGCACGTTCGTTAAACCAAGTGAAGGAAATACTGTCAAGTTGCAATAATGCTCTATGTCAAATGGAGGAGAGCTCGCCCTTCAGTTCCCAATCATCAGATTCAAGGTGAGGAAACTAGACCATTCGGTTCCCATGTATAGAAAAAGCTTGGTTTAACCAAATCTCTTTCTCTATAATACGTTTGTAGTGCTGAGGAAACTAGTATGGCGGTTCGGGCGGCTGCAGCTTCCATTTTTTCGACCTTCAGTTTTCTTCAGTCAATGATGAAACCGGCACCTAGTTCTTGATCCTTTTTGTTTTTGATGAACTGGGTTGTCTTTTGTCTTGGCACTTTTGATTGTCACTATCTTTACTGTAAATAACAGGCAATTTATGGTTTCTTCATCGTGTATATGTAAGATTAGAAGCAACCTTTTTATATCAACACATGTCTGTTCTATGAAAGCAAAAGTTCCCTTGATTGATTAACTTAATACAGAGAGTAGTTTCCTGGTTCGTATACCACATCATGAATTTAGTATTTAGTTCTTCTTGACCGAAAAATTACAGGTGTTGATTTCTTTCCTTCGCTTTAAGCAAGAGAATATGATCTGATTCTTCTTCATGTGGGAAAGAATGAAGCACAAGTTTGAGAGCCGAACAAGTCCATAAACTTGATCAGGATTTATTTGGGTATCAGGGATGGGATTTAAACGATCTATTCAGTTTTAGTCCGAAATAGATTCTACATGAAATTGTTTTAAGTATTTTTATCTTTTAAGTAGAGTTATTTCTTAGATCGGACTCAGATTTTTTGCCCGGCCATTGAATTCATACAGATTTGGCTTTTCTGATCCTTCAGACGTAGGCTGGTAACAAGTAAAACATGCTCTGATCCCCATTGAAACCAGAATGGTCCGAGCACTATTCGTATCCGGTTTACAACATACAATGTCCTCAGTACTCAATTACGTTCTACATTAAAAAGATTCTATAATTGTGCAGAACACTTGGAACCTCCATCCTAAACAAACCAAGCCAAAGAGGAATCAGGGATCTTTTACTTCACAGTTCACAAAGTCATCTCCTTCTACTGCTGCTGCTTATAGCTTCAAGGGTTTCATACCCAGAGATGCTCTCACTCTATTAGCTTCTGCAATTTCAGGATCTGGATGATCAGTTCCATCTTCCCTCATCTTCTCTTTCTTCTCCTTCTTTTTCTTAGGCTCCTCCCGATCCCTGGTATCATCTGTTTCGTGCCTCTTACGATCCCTACTCCTGCTTCGGCTTCTACGCCTTGCTCTATCTCTTCTGTCTCGTTCTCTATCTCTTCCTCTTTCCCTATCCCTGTCTCGGTCTCTGTAGTGATCTCTGTCTCTCTCCCTATCACGGTCTCGACCACGCCCACGTTCTCTTTCATAGTCTCTGTCATAATCTCGATCCATATCGTAGTCTCTATCATAATCACGATCCCTGTCAATCACAAAACAGTGGTCAAATTATAACTCATGAAACAATAACCTACGGTCCACATAAATCACATTGACACCGATTTGAGCTAAAAAATACTTTTGTAATTAAATGATCTTCTCCATAACAATGCAATGTAAATATCAGGGCACAGTTATTGTAAGACTGTTTGATCCATCATACTTCTCACTGTACACTGCCAGTACGGTGAAACCTGATTGGATCTCCATGGTTTCAATTTCGGAAGCTGTTTGCAACCTCTGATGGCTTGAGATGCCATAGAGGATACGAACATTCAAAAGATTGAATGCTATGATGCGCGAGCATTAGCTGGACTAAACAGCTTCCACAATCATAAGTAACTAAACACCCCCACAGTCCCACTAGGGCAGTATTTCTATTAGAGATTTACAAGAGAAAAGGGATGTATCTAGCAAAGGGTACTGATTAAGCTACCTGTGTCTATGACTGTAGCGTCTCCTGTCTCTGTCTCTGTCCTTTTCAGGGCTCTTACGGTGATAATCCTGTAAAAGAGGAAGACGGTATCAAAATAATGCTATTAAACAGAAGCAGGAAACATAGCAAATACAAACTATTGCAGAACAAATGCAGTGACCTTCTCATCTTCAGATCCATCAGCAATCCCTTCATTCTCTTCCTTTTCTTCTTCTTCTTCAAAGTCGTCTTCCAAAACACTCTTCCTTGGCTCTAAAGCACCATTCTGTTCTAGCGTCCACCTATCATCACAGTGACAGATTAACAATCTTACTATGCTGCAGAATTCGAAAGCTAGAATTCAGCTATACTCAAATGCAAAAGAACAAACCTTTTCTTCAACCGTGGCATTGCAATATCACAAGAATAATCCTTGGTTAAAAGTTCCTCAATTACTTCGTCCACATGTGTCAACGAAAACCCTATTCCAACATCCAACCAAGGAAATAAAAAATGGTTAGTCAATGAATCAATCAAAAGTTAAATACAAAGGATCCATTGAAAAGAATGAAACTTACTTCCATCAGATAGCTGTTGCCTCACTTTTCGGTAGTCATTGTAGAGAGGTTCGAGGTAGCGATAGACATCAACATCAGTCCCAGTGAGGCGGAGATAGAAAGCACCAAGAATACGAACATATCTGCAGAAACAAAGTAGATATCAATAATCAAGGAATCTAACGCTAGCAGGATAATCAGACTAGCCGCAATTTACACTACAAATTCCTTGAGAAACAGCTAAAATGAGACTAGTTCCAGTATCCAATCTAGATTACACCGCAATGAAATACGAAAGCTTTGGTTAGAAATCATACTTGTAATCATCGTTCTTTATAAACTCTACGACAATTTCCTTCTCAGGCTGGATTTGTAGCATCTTCAATATGAGGCAAAGGAATGGAGTGGGCTTACGGTTGCCACCAAAGGTTCCACCAAGGTGATCTAATTCCATAGCCTTATCGACTAGCGTCTCTGCCGTGAGCCCGAAACACTGCTCCTTCCAAAAAGTGTGCTGGTAGATTTTCGTCCTCACGATCTTCTCCACCAGATTCTGCGGATTCGTTCCTCTGATGTTCTTTGCCAAAGGGTCCGTCCTGTTTGCCATTATCGCTTGGAAGAAAATCAGGAACTGCCTCGCCGCCTGATTAGAAACTTTAAGCTGCCTCGCCGCCGGAATCTTCCGTCGTAAGAAGACGAAGAAGAAGACTCTAGGGCTTTTGGAAAAATCGATCTTATTTATTTATTTTGTTAATGTTACATTTTATTAATGGGCTGATAATAATTTTCAGGCCCATTGGAGATGGAGATAACGCCGTTAGTTGGAAGTCCGTTAAGATTGTTAATTGAAGCAAAAACCCTATCAGAGAAATTGCTGTGTGTTTTCTCAGCGAAGAGCTCTCTAAAGAAGAAGAACAAATTTTCTCCGATAGAGAGAGAATAAGTCGAAGATGGATTCAAAGACGAAGGAGATGATTCTATCAGCTCTCTGCAAGCATTTCTCCTTGGATCTTGTAAGTGAACAATATGACATCTCAGAAGCTTTACCATTTTCTTGTGGATTTTTTTTCTTTAGGTGTTGATTTGTAGTTGAGTATGTGTATGATCATATTTTATACATCTTCTTAGAAACCTTTTCTGGACGGAGCTGGTGCAAATGATGCGAAGACGGTGTATTCTAATGTTTTGAAAGCATCTGGAAAAGAAGTGTCTGCACAAAACAATGAGGTAAGTTGTTTCTTCCTGAATCTGGTGTCTAAAATACATGAAATTTGAGCTCTAAGTGTACAAGTTACTTTTAGTTTCCTTCTCGTTTCTAATTCTAGATTATTTTGAGAAGGCAGAATTACTTTGTTTGATGAGTCTCCTTAGGGCTATATGAAGCATAATGTTCCATCTTTTGACATTTTAAAGTAATTACCTATTCTAGGTTTTGAAGTGGGTGGAATTTGCGGAAGGTTTCCCTGCAAATACCAAGGATTGCTTTGCAGCTCTTGAAAAGTTGAATGTAGAGTTAGTTACCAAGTCGGTACTCTTGGGAAATGGATTGACACCATCTGCAGCTGATGTTGCTGTGTTTTCTGCTTTGCATTCCTCAGTGGTAGCACTTCTGTCTCTATTCCATGATTTAGTCATCTTCTTATGGAATTCTTTTCATAAACCTTTCCTTCTAGATTAACTGTTATCTGTTTGACTTCTGGTTTCCCAGCTTGGCCTCTCAGATTCAGACAAGGAGAAAATACCACATGTCATAAGGTGGATGAATTACATTCAGGTAGGATCAATATCAAAAAATTTCATTACTTGCTTGCGGCAAGGTAGTCTGTAAAATTTTGTAGGACTACTTTGTGTTAGGCGCTAGTAACTATTGCAGTATGTGCACTCTCTGAATACCATTCTTTCCTTTTTGATTTTCTGATGTACGAGTAATGGTGCTCACTTTTACTTTTTACAGAATAAAGAAGAGTTGTCAACCTTATTTGGACCAATTCCTGTGAAGTTACCAGGGTTTGACTTCGAGGTAAATTATCATTTCATGCCTAATTCCTACGTGTTAGAATTTATTATAACATACTACATACATCTTTCCCTATGTGTGACAGTCTCCCTAATATTCTTCTCTGATATTCTTCTTCCTGTAATCTGAACCCAGGTTTCAAAAAGTGTCATTAAGGTGGAGGCAACTTCTACTACAAAAAATGCTGGAGAAAATGCAAAGCCTGTTGAAAAGTCAGGAGCTCAGGCTGCTCAGCCGAACACAAAGAAAACTGAGCCTGAGGTACTGATTTTATCTTGGAAGTTTGATTTATTGGAGTGTGAGTCTGTTTTGACATTGTAAAGAATCATGTGTTTCTACATTTTTATTTGGTTTAGGAGCCAAAGAAAAATGCTACAAAAGAGAAGGATGCCAAAAAAGAAAAGAAGAAACCTGCTGAAACCGCACCAGCTAACAAAGACGCAGAGCTTAGTGTCAGTTTGCTAAATATTCAGGTCGGTCTAATTCGCAAAGCATGGAAGCACCCATCGGCAGATAGGTTTGTGGTCAAAACACTTCAATCTTATCTCTCTGTTAAAGATTCTACTGGACATCTGCTGATATGTTAAAGACTTGCATTATGTATTGACAATGCAGTTTGCTAGTGGAAGAAATAGATGTTGGGGAGGGTAAAGTGAGACAAGTCGTTAGTGGCCTAGCAAAATTCTGCAGTCCCGATGATCTAACGGTATAGTGATGTCGTAAGCGTATGGTTTTGGTTTATCAATCCATATACTCGTCAGGTCCTTGAAATTGAAAGCTTACTTATCTATTGTTTATTGATTGCTGCATGATGATAATAAAGAACCGCCTTGTTGCACTCATCACAAATGTTAAACCTGGAAAGCTACGAGATGTTAGTTCAGAAGGACTGGTAAGACTTCAATCCAGTTCATCAACAATAAAATACTGCAAAACTCTCACTTTTTCTTCTATGTTCTTGGTTTCTTCGCTACAGGTTCTGTGTGCTTCAAGTGAAGATCACTCCGTGGTAGAACCATTGCTACCACCAGCTGGAGCTAAACCGGGAGAGCGTGTTTCATTTTCAGGGTAATATGATTAATGACTTAACATCAAAGTTGCTGATTGCTCGGATACATACTTTTCTATTTAACTTTTCACATTCATCATAAACTGAAGAACCCTTTTGCTGTAATATTCATATAGAATCGAAGGAAAACCAGAGGATGTATTGAATCCAAAAAAGAAGCAACTAGAGAAGATAACACCGGTATGTGATTCCAGTTCTTGAAAGTGTGTTTGCAGTAAAGCATAAACATTGAATCTGACTGGTACTTTGATGGTTTAATCACACGCAATTGCAGCATCTCTACACTGATGAAAGTGGAGTAGCCACATACAAAGGCATACCATTCATGACTTCTGCTGGACCTTGCACTTCAAAAATCTCCAAGGCTACCATCAAGTAGTATCCATTCTTCTCGTCTTCTTTCATATTCACAAACTTAGTTGAAAAATGAGAAGATGTTTTCTTTTGGTTGTTGTTGTGGTCACAATTCGGATCGCTATTAAACTTTGGTTTTCTTATCAACATTGTCGTTTCTTTCTCCTTTAGATAAAAGCTATGCAAGTTCCATCATCTACAAATATCCACCTAGGTACTTTTGTAGGGTGTTCAATCGGATAAAGTAAAGTAGTCCAATCCAAAAAGAAGAAAAAAAAAGATTTGGGGTCTTAAATGTAAAATTGATTAATATCCGAAGTCGACGTTGAAACCGTAGCAAACCATCTATGATACATCGTCGTCTTCCCCGAAGCCCTAATTGCCGCCGGTTTACTTTTCACGACTAACACCAATCTGACCAAAGAGCTACGGCTAGTTCAATCTCACTATGGAGAACAGAGTCTACGCCCACTACCTCCACGCCGATGCCTGCAGCAAAGCTCGGTGGAACACCAGGTTTCTTCTCCAGCAGTTTCTGAATAACTGGCTCTTCTTCACTGAACTGGGGAACACCTTACACTAAGTGCTCACATAGTTTATTTACTTTCTTTTGATGTGGTCTTTGTGCAGCGAGACTTTCCAGTTTATGTATGATAGGCCTTGGCAACATGTCATTGATCTCTACTCAAATGCTGTGGAAGGGAGTTTTTCACTCCTGCATTTGTTTAACCCCAAAGTTTGTATCTTTCTTATCACCACTTTTCTCAAATTGGCTTGTATCAAAACTAATAAGTATCCTTCTTTTTTTTGCTTCAGAAATCTTTGGCACATGATGATGGGAAGCTTCTTGAAACTGAACTAGAGACTTCTGCTAGAAAAGACGGTAGGACAGGGAGGTGGGAACGAGTTAATTTCAAGATAGTTCTTTCTTACAATGGTGCTTCTTTTGATGGATGGCAGAAACAGCCTGACTTACACACTGTTCAAGGGTAATCAATGTGTCCCCTTTTTGAAGTTTTTGAATTCATCAAATCTTTGTGTATTGTTTAGGCTTAGGAGTCGAGAATCCTTGGATTCCATTCGGTATTTGCTGTTTCAAGTGGATCTAGCTGATGACTTTTGAAAAATGAGCTGAAAATCTATTCAAGTTTTTGATTTTTGTCCATATTTATGTGTCATTTGGGAGAAATATAGTAAATGATTTATTAAATTTTAGAACAAGCACCAAATGTTCCTTAGTGTTAAAGACTACTAGTCTATCTTGTTCTTCTAATTCTCTTGAAAATGATTGTTCTAGTATTTTGTGGTTTTTAAAGTGTAGTAGAGAAGTCTCTGGGGGGATTTGTTGATGAACATAAAGCCCAACTGCTCAAGAAACAATGTAAACCTTTAGAAGGACGTGTACTTGTTGCTGGAAGAACCTGATACGTGTGGTATCAAGTATTTACATAAATAATATGAA
>OVAU01002946.1:0-11721 GCA_900406315.1 Biscutella laevigata subsp. laevigata
AAGTCCGTTAAGTGATTTAACGACATGCCTAATTTGGATAAATCAACACAAGTTTGAGATTTAAACGGATAGTCAACATAAGTTTGGGATTTAAATGGGTCCATTCAAAGTTGGTACTTTAAAATGAGCAAAATCGAAAGTTCGTGTTTTTTTTTATGATTTTCCCAATAAATATTTGAATGAATTTTGTGAAACATCAACTCTAAAAGTAGAAATTCAGATGGATCTGAACTTGATGATCAATTTGCAATAAAACCCAAAACCGGCATTTTATATTTCCAATCCAAAGAGTTGAAGTGCTCGGAGTTGTGCGTGAGTTTGTCGGAACAAGAATGTCGACATCTGGCTTTTCTTTATTCCTTGCCCTTCTACAACTCTTGGGTTTCTTATTCCCTTCGAGAATTTCTGCAATTAGGTGCTAAACCCTTGTTTCTTTCAATTCGCTTACCTCTGTTTCGCCTCAGATTGATTCAATTCCGTTAGCTTTTCGATTGAATTTTCAGGAAGGATATTGGATTTTTAGAAGAGCGGAGTTGTAGAACAACTGTCCAAGGAAGATACTTGATCTCAGATGATGAAGGTCAGAAATTTCCTCTCTTGGAAGCTGTACCGCTAGAAATTTTTATCTCTTTCGACAAAATAAGAAGGAAAGTAGTAATTTCTTTAGGATGAATGGTTGTTGCTACAGGCAAGGTGTGCGATGCTCTGTCAATGGATTCTAGAACTCGTTGTTGCCCTTGGAAAGGAGAAAGATTCTCTTGTCAGTGAGTCATTTTAAGCACACACCCTTCAAATCTTAGGAGTTATCAGTTTTTTTAATTTGTCTAATGTGTTCTTAATCAGACTTCTTATTTTTTTGTGGTTTGGCCTGAAGTGGATGCAACCTCCTTTCACAATGCTGCAAATCTTATGAATTTTGTGTTTCATGCTGCTTGAATCCGTCTCGGGTATTCTATGGAATCTTAAGTTTTTCTTTTCTCTGTTCTTGATTGATCCTCTTTTTACTCATTGAGTATCTTCTGCAGACAATTCTTGAGCAAGTGGTCAAGGTAAAAGTTGCAAAGCCAGCTACAGCAGGTGAAATTGTTGTTTCCATAAATGTATTTGCATTTACAAGATGACTAATCTTCCTTGACATTTCCTATGGAGATTTCCGCTGACTCGGTTTAGTTTATGTTTAACCATCTACGTCTTGTTTCAGGGACTTACAAGACTGTATTTGATTTTTGTGCTGGGAGGTGCCGCCATAATTCTGAGAGTGTGGTAAGCAATTGACTGTTTTTGTTGCTGTTAATAGGGAGTTTTTGTTGGGGAAGTTTCTTGAGACTGTGCTATGAAGTTCATGAAACTGTGATGAATATGAAGTAAACATTTTCATGTGATTTTCATTTTTCCTGAAATTTTCAGGTTCATGAAAATGCTTATCACAGCAAGTTTCATCATTGTTTTTCTCTGACATCAAACGCTTCAGGTTAGTTTCAAGCTTTCAATAGACTCTTTTTTCTTTCAACTACTGATAATATAATGGAAAACAGGGAGTAATCTCACACAAGTTGAAAAAAGATTACTTGGCATTGACGTTATCGTGGGAAGGTAAACACCCTTCAGTGAGCTACCAGTTTGAATTTGTATACACTCTTGTGGGAAGGTAAAGACCCTTAAGACTTTTTATTTGATTGGTTTCACAGTCGAGGAGATTCATGCGATGCAGTTTGCAAGTCACGTGGACAGTTGTGTGTGATGAATAAACTCTCACTTCTAAACCAATGTGACGTGTAAGTTCCTTCTTAAGCAGTGCTTTTACCAGAGTTGATCTCTTAGACTTAAGCCAACCATCAAGTCATGCTAAGATTTTACACATAGATTTTGAATCTCGCAGTTCAAAGTTGACATTGTTACGTTTCTTCCTCTTTGTTTCCTTAGTATGCAAAGATACATGACCTGCAAAGGCTCGTGTTTAGCAAGTTCCGGGGCTGACCAACCTGCTGAAGTTGTTGAAGATGCACCTAGAGATTTGGTATTTCATCTATTATCTTCTCTTATGCGCTCCTGAAGTTCCTGAATCCTCATAGAAACATTTCATTCATATCACTTCTGCTGACTCGACTTTTCAACCTTGATCAACACTTGTTTTCATCTATTATCTTCTCTTATACGCACTTTAAGTTCCTGATTCCATGTGTGTTGTGTGTTTATTCTCTTGTTTTTCAGTATCCAGGCGCGTGCTTATATACCCGGACACAATCAATGCTTTCTTGTGATGGTTCACACCAATACACACGAAGACTCTGCCCATGTGCATAGAAACTAGTCAGTAGTATTGAGACTTGTGTCATAATTTTTCCACGCTATTAGATCAACTGTAATTTCTTTATGCATATGACTAAACATCTGTCCACATCAACTTTAACGTGTGTGGCGTACATAGTGAATTAACTGAAAGGCTACAGAAGCAGCAACGTATTCATCAAACATTGAGATGCAACTTTCTTGAACAGAGCCAAAAGAAGACCTTTATGGACAGCTGGAGTTTGAAGTCGCCATGGGCATTCGGGTCATGTTCGAGTTTCAGTTTTTAACTTTTTGTTTTGTTTTAGGCTTCGAGTTTCGCTTGATACCATTCGGGTTCGGATCGTTTCTGGTACTTGGTTATTGTACCGATAAAGAATCGAAATAAATTCGGATTGGTTACTTTTTACCCAAATATATTCATGTATATCCACACATAGTTAATTCAGTATCGATTCGGTTATTTGGTACCAAGTTTTTTTCCTATCCCTGGTTTGAAGTTGTGTTACATTTGATCTGTCTGAGAATGAATACATTAATTAGTTTCATGAGCTTAAGAATCTGCAGAACTCAATCGAGATGGATATAGAAGTTTGAATTTCACATTTATCAACGAAGAAATTCAGATAAAGACATTAGAAGCTGTAATCTGTTTTAAACACTCTCTTGTCTCCTTTCTGTTCCTTAGTCAAACCTTTGTTTTGCTCTGTTTCTTCAGCGTCTTCATTATCATCATCAGAACTCGCAAACGCAGGATGGCTTAGAACGCATTTCAGAAGCTGCGTTCCTCTCAACGCGTTTGTGAGCGGTAAGTGTCCTAAAGGCGTTTCATCGTTAAGCTCCCACTTGAACTCGTCAGGAAAAGCTCTGTAATTGTATTGTACAACTTCAGTATCGAGAAGCTTCATCCATTCAACTTTAATGAAGAATCTTGTGAAATCTTTCTTGGCTTTTAACCAGATTTTGCGTTGTACGCTGTATCCGAATCTCCCATCACTGTGTTGTATCCAGAGATCGTCTATAGCTTTGAGATCATTGATGGAGATTGATTTCACCTCGGAGAAGAAAACGTAGCCGCGCTTCACGGCGGCTTCTCCGGCTATTTGAATGAGTAGTCTACGAGTCTCTTCGTCGGCTAATCGGAAGTTTTGATTGATGAGATGAGTCTCTAGCACATGGAATTTCGTCTCTGTTTCGGATGTCACTGCAGTTGAGACGGAGGCGTTTGTGGTGGTAGCAGCGGAGACTGTGGAGGAGGACGAAGTAGAAGAGCAGATGAGGGAAAATGCGGTGGAGGAAGTGGACTGTTTGAGGGAGAGAGAAGAAGGTCTGAAGTGAGATTGGCAGTGAAGATACTTGCGGTAGTGTTGGTGAGAAGAGGAGTGATGGTGGTGGTGGAGAGAGTTTGTGGTGGCCATTGATGGAGGAAGAGAAAGAGTGAAGTTGGAGAGCTTAAAGGAGAGAAGAGAGAGAGAAAGAGATAAGGTGTTGAAAATCAGGTGAGAGAAGGCGGGGTTGATTCTGATTGGCTACTTAAGGGTCAGGTTTGATTCTCTTTTCTCTTTACTTTCTTATCTGTTGATCAAACAGAAAACCTTCTCTTTTGAAAAGAGTCTCTTGGCCTCTTCGTTACATTTCTTCTTGCCTTACAAATACATATAGGATCAATGTTTTGGATTTGGTTCATATCCATTTGGAAATGGTATATTCAAGTTTCTCATTTTTAAGTTCATGTTTAAATGGTCTATTTAAGTTATTTTATTTTTCGTGTTGAGTTAAATTCAAATTCTTTTGGGTTGAAGATACTGAAATACTTTTGGAATTTATAAGTAATATTGAATATTTAAGTTTAAGTTCGGATTTTTCATGTATCATTTCAGATTCGGGTTCGGTTAGAGTTTTTCCTAGGTCCGAACAACTCACATATACGATTCGCTAGAGTATTTTCATATTTTAATTCGGGTTAGGATTGATATTTTTCAGAACAAAATCAAATTCAAATTCCGGATTAGATTTTTTCCCAGTCGTAAACACAATCATTTTATTTTGAATACCCATTCAATTTTCAGTTTAATACCACTTCTTCAGATTTAAGAATTTAGGATCCAATGAGTATTTTTTTTCGATTTCGGTTTGGTAACTCCTGTTTTGGTTTAGTATCTTCATTGGTACCAGGTATTTTTAAGTAGTCTTTCTTCTGGATCGAACACAGAACCTTTTCTTTCGCGAAGAGTCTCTCTACCTCTTCGATACATTCCTTCTTACCTTACAAAACACATGATCGTTATACATTTCAGGAGCACAATATGTTATTGTTGCTAAAAAAAACTTGAGAGAAGCTTTCATCTTATTCAGAAATTATGATGCAAGAACAAGCTCTGTCCAGGAGAAGCTGGTCCTATCTCCTCTTCAAGACTCCTCAACGCTTCTTGTTGTCTCCTCCTCCCTTCCTCCTCTTCTTCCACCACATCTTCTTCCGACGCAGATGATTTCCTCCTCTGAGATGATGTCACACTCGGGAAAGTTATCCATGATCCGCCTCTATACTCCGTGTTCTCCGAACCAGACCTCTTTGAGCCTATTCTCCATGACTTCTTGTGCATTCTGCTGCTCCCAAGAACTACTTCTGTTGGCAATATCGGCTGCTCGCTGCTTGGATTTCCCATTAGCTGTGCTAGTGCTCGTTCAAGTGATGTTGTTACTTTATCCATTGATGGTCTATCTCTCCCTCTCATCCTCACACATTTGCAAGCTACGTTCACTATTCTTTTCAGAGCTTCGATTTCAGGTGGATGTTTCAAGACCGGGTCCAAGATTGATGTTATGTCTCCTGTTTTGATCAATGGAACCGCCCATTCTACTATGTTCCCTTCTTCGTACTGCATGTCAATGGCTTTTCTCCCGCTTAGAATCTCGAGAAGCAATACTCCAAAGCTGTATACGTCTGATTTTGTTGTGAGATAGTGTAGTCGATAGTACTCAGGATCAAGGTAACCGAGTGTGCCTGCAGGTAATTCTGCTAAAGGAGAGCCACTATCAACAGGACCGAGTAAGGAGAGACCGAAATCAGCTACTCGAGCATTGTGTTCTTCGTCTATAAGAATGTTCGATGATTTAATATCGCGGTGGATCACAGGAGGACAAGCGTAACCATGCAAGTATTCGATTCCTCTAGCAGCTTGGACAGCAATGGTTACTCGTTTGACCCAATCTAGTTGCTCTTTCAAGGCCTTGTTCTTTCCATGAAGATGGTTGTACAACGAGCCGTGTGCCATAAACTCATAAACCAGAAGCCTTTCTCCTTCTTCCTCGCAGTAACCAAGAAGGCTAAGGAGATGAGCATGATTAAGTCTAGACAAAAGATCAAGTTCTGTACGAAACTCATTTGAGTTCTTCTTTTTGTCCGATGACATTATCGCTTTCTTCACCGCAACAGTGGTTCCATCTCTCAATACTCCTTTGTACACACATGAGAAACTCCCTTTCCCCACTATTGATTCTTCTTTGAATCCTTCTGCAGCTTTTTCAAGTTCGTTATAAGTGAATACTCGAGCTCTTCGACGCTTTTGCAGCTCATCAAGATCCGGACGGATTTTGCCATTATCTTTCATATAAGCTGAATCTTTAGAAGACCTTGCATCATTTTCTGAGCACCTACAATGCCTCAATCTGTACCTAATGTACAAAACTGCAATCATGGAGACAACTGCAATCATTAACAGAGCAAAGCCAATCTCTACAATTGCAGTAGATAACTGCATTGACCAAAAAGTTCCTCTTGTCTTGCCCCCACCGGTCAAGGAAGAAGAACAGTTCGAGGAGCATTCAGGCGAGACGCAACTCGAGCAGTTATAAACACAAACCTGATCAGATCTCTCTGTGCATTCACTTTTCGGATACATTTCAGGACCGCAATTGGTACAAGGCAAGCAAATGTGAGAGCCAGGGAACTTGCAAGGTGAGATGTCTAGGTTACTGAGTTGGTGAGTTCCTGGTGGGCAAGGAGTGTTTCTACAGAGTCCTGGTGAGACAGCTAAAGGGATAGAAGCAGGGAAACCAAGACCCCAACAAACTGGTGACATAGAGCTCCCTGAGAAAACTCCACAAGTGAAGTAATTCCCTGCTGCAAGATCATAAAACTTGATACCTTTAGGAGCAGGTGTACTCCGATTCACAAAGAAACCCCAACAAACCGCACTATGATCAACACGTTTGATTCCACAAGCATAAAACTTCCCACCAACAACTGCTAAGAGTGGATCTTTTGGTGGTAGATAAAGAATCTTTTCTCCTCCAGAGGTTCCTGCTGAGATCTCCTCATCAAACTCAAAACTTTTTCCCCAACAGAGCACGCGAGAATCCAACCCGTAAAGAAGGCCACAGACATGGTATCCACCAGCTGCAATTTTCTGAAACTTTGTGTCCTTTGGGATTAACTTGATTACTTGACTGCTATTTTCATCTCCCCAACAGAAAACAGACTTGTCCTCGGAGGCTAGGCCGCAGTTGAAGTCCGAGCCAGCCGAGAGGGAATGGATCTGCTTATCAAAGACAAAGTTTCTAGTCATATTGTATCCCCAACAATCAACAAGGGAAGAAGAAGAAGACATGTTGCTGCTTTCTCTTCCTGTCATTAAAGGCTTCCTCAAACCGCAAATATGGTAATCTCCAGCACTAACTTCTAAATACTCAGCTCCTTTGATCATAGGTTGAGGAACTCCCATTTGAATGAATCCAGTGCTTCCCCAACAATATGGCTGATGAGATTGCATTAGAAGCCCACACATAAACCCATCGCCACCTGTTAAACCGATGAACTCAAAATGAGCAGGAGTTCCATAGAGGATCGCTGAGTTTGATCCGTAGCAAACCACAAGATGAGACCCATCAGATTTCAAACCACAGAATACAGAACCAGCCTCTCCATAAGAAATTGCAACTGAAGACATTGAGCCAAGAGCTGAAGCAAGCTGGCATATATTAGCTAAAAGCAAAAACCTTTCAAGGAGAATCCATTCCCTTGCTCTCCCTCTTAGCATTCTCATCCTCCAAACAAACCAAACACTTCTTTTTAAAGTCAACCCACACGCCTCTTAGGTACTGTGTTCACTTTCTCAGGCATTCCACTGGTAAGTAAATAGCAAAGAGTCACATGACTGAGACCTCTTTATAAGGAAGAGAGCAATCTCCAAAGGAACCATGAGCTGAAATTTCAGGCAATAAGAGCTGAATTAGTGTAGAAGAAACAAAAGGAACCATGAGAAGACAAAATCTCCGAAGATTCAGGAAACAATCTTGAAGAGGAAATTCAGGTTCTAATTCAGTCAAAGAAGGAGCTCTTGTCTCTGCAACGAAAACAAAAACACTTACCCCTTTCAGATCTCAGAGCGCAAAGTAACAACATCATAACATCCTTCAAGTCCCTTTCAAGCTAAGCTTCTCAAGAATTCCCAACCTCAAAATGAAGCACCTTCCAAGTCCAAATAATTCTTGAACCGACTAAAGAAGTATAGAGAGAGAAATTGGGTTATGAAAGTGTGAGCTAGAGTTATACATTCAGCATTAGCTCATGGAAATCTTGAGAAATCACCCAGATAGAGAGAGAAAGAGAGACATGAAGCTTATCAAAGTGTGTCTTGTAGTACAGAGTCATTAAATGCGACCAAAACTTCTGCTTCTGCAGTAATAGCAAATGTAGGTGAAGCCATTAAATAAGTGAAGTTAATGTTACCAAATTTTCTCTTCTGCTTTCTCTGTTTACCTTATATTCTATTTCTTACCCATTCTTTCCCAAATTTGTGCAATCAAACCCCCAAATTTTTACTTCTAAGTTTCCATTGCTATGAGTACGGCTATACAAAAAAAACTGAACCCGGAAAATATTAATCCGAATCAACACGAAGAATATTAACTCGAATTCAAATTAAAATATGAAAGCGTCTGAAACGATCCTATGTGTGAGATATTTTAGATTCATGTAAAAATAAATTGAATTCAAAATCCGAAGTAGTATCGAAATATTCGAATCTAAACTTAAATATTCAATATTTTTTATTATTTTAAAATATTTGATATATTTTTAATGCTTAATATTATCTTCCAATATACTTCATATATTGTAATGTTTTATTCTCAATTTTATGTTTATTTTTGTATTTTGTGATATTTAAAATGAATATGGTTTAAATTTTTGGGTTTATTAGTATTTATATTACTTTTTTGGTATTTTTGGTTAAAATACGTGAATCCTACCAAAACCATATATGAATCCGGAAAGATCCAAATAGAAATCGATCCAAAAAATAAAATAACTTGAATACATTCTCTAAACATAAACATAAATCCGGGAAACTCGAATAGATCTGAACAATGAGTATAACATACTACCAATAAGACATTAACAATTCCTCTAAAACTTTCTTGTTTCAACAACAAAAAGACAATTCTTTCTTTGTGTTAATTGCGCCGTTGCCGTTGGTGTTTGGTTTCGAGCAAACCAAAACATAGATGAAATCTCTGAACTTTATATAAAATACTAAATGGTTTTGTGAGGTTTCATGCAATTTTCTTTTTTTCAACTCTGTGCTCTTGAGACACGAGATACAAACATCCTCTTTTGTCTTCTTCTTCTCATCTCCATGTGCTCGGTCAAAAGAATTGTTTTGTCTTCTTCACTCTTTAAGATTTCAAATACAAGAAGACCTCTCTCTCTCACCACAAGAACCAATTGGAAAATAATTAGTTTAGTCAATTCAAGATGTTCTTAATTCTGAAAGTTGATTTTTCCTTTTTAGTTGACTTGATACATGATTTTAAGGTCAAACTCAGCTAACTATTTGGTTCAGATCCAACGGATAAGACACTGGCCAGTCACTTGCTACTCACATGCTAACGAAACAGATTATGTAAACATATTGGGAGATACACTAAAAGATCATAGCTTCACATTGAAATTGCAAATAAACTGAGTAAAAATACCAACAAAAACAAAATTATATTGTTTTATAAAAAAATGTTCAGTTTCCATGAATTATTATATCAAAACTATTATCAACGAAATCAACATATATTTAAAAATATAAAATTTTAGCATTTTATAAAATCTCTCAATTTTCATGGACTCTAAAACCCACCAAATCAGCTTTTCAAAATACAAAATTTTATCGGTTTACAAAATCTTTCAGTTTTTATGAAATGTTATCCACTAAATTAGTATAATTTTTCAAAATGCATAATCCTAGTGTTTGAGAAAATCTCTTAATTTTCATAGACTATACCCATCAATGAGCATAATTTCTCAAAATACAAATTCTAGTATATAACAACATCTCTTATTTTCGTGGATTATTACTCACCAAATGACCAAATTTTCCGTTGAAAAAAAAGACAATAATTTCCCAAAATACAAATTCTTTTAGTTTTCACGTAAAGTTATCTACGAAATCAACATAGTTTCTCAAAATACAAATTCTAGCGTTTTGCAATATCTCTCAAATTTTGTGGATTTTTATCCACAAAATCAACATTATTTCTCAAAATAAAAAATTCTTACGTTTTACAAAATCTATAAGTTTTTATGGATTATGACCCACCACATGAGCATAATTCCTCAAATACAAATTCTTGTATTTTACAAATTTATTATTTTCATGGATTATTATCCACCAAATTATCATAATTCTCAAAAACAAAAAATCATCTGCCTTTTTACAAAATGTCTCGCTGCTTATGGACTTTGATCAGATCCACCAAATCAACATAATTTGACATAATACAAATTCTAACATGATATAAAATCTCACAGGTTCCATGGATTACAAGCCACAAACTAGAATGATTTCCCCAAATACCATTTTTTAGCGTTTTACAAAATATCTCACTTTTCATGGAGTATTACCCACCAAACTAACATAATTTCTCAAAATACAAATTCTAATATTTTACACAATCTCTCAATTATCATGAATTATGACCCACCAAATGAACAATTTCAAAAAAAAAGATCTAGCGCTTTACAAAACATCTCAATTTTATGGACTATTACCCATTAAATTAAAAAAAAAAATTGGAAATAAAAAAATTATAGCGTTTTTCGAAATGTCTCACTTTTCATATACTATTATCCACCAAATCTCACTAATTTTCCAAAATACAAAATTATATTTTTCTTACAAAATATATCAGTTTTCAGGGACTTATAACCCACTAAATCAGCATAAGTTCTCAAATTACAAATTATATCGTTCTACAAAATCTCTCACTTTTTCGTGGTCTATTATCCACCAAATCATCATAATTTCCCAAAATAAAAAGTTTTAGTTTTCTACAAAATCTCTCAATTTTCATGGATTACAACCCATTAATTAGTATAATTTTCCAAAATACAAATTGTAATGTTTTACAAATTCTCTCAATTTTTGTTGACTCTACCAATCAAACCAGCATAATTTCTCGAAATACAAATTCTAGCGTTTTACAATATCTTTCACTTTTCATGAAGTATTATCCATCAAATCAACATAATTTTCTAACATAATTAAATCTAGCTTTTTTTCAAAACTCAATTTTCATATATTGTTATCCACCAAATTAACAAAATATTCTAAAATATAAAATTATAGTGTTTTACAAAAATTATCGGTATTTATGGATTATTATCCATCAATTCATCATAAGTCCATAAAATTCAAAATTGTAGCGTTTTACAAAATGTCTCAGTTTTGTCCACTGTTATTCAATAAAGCAATATAATTTCTCAAAAATATAAAATTATAGCGTTTTACAAAATCTCTCAATTTATGGAAAATTATCCACTAAATTAGTAGAATTTCTCAAAATACAAATTATATCATTTTACAAAATCATCAATTTTGTGCACTACTTTTCACTAAATTAGCACAATTTTACAAAATACAAATTCTAACTTTTTACATAATTTGAGAGTTTTTGTGGAATAATCAACCACTAAATCAACATACAAAATTTTAGCGATTTATAAAATCTTTTGATTTTGTAAAGTATTATTCACTAAACATACATAATATCTCAAAATGTATTATTCACTAAATATACATAATATCTCAAAATGCAAAATTCTAGCGTTTTACAAAATCTCTCAATTATCGTGGATATATTATTCATCAAATCAATAAAATTTCTTAAAACACAAAATTGTAACAATTTATTATCCATCGAAACTTGACGACTTTTTACGTTGTGTATGATACTAGAATTGTACCCGCTTTATATGCGGGGTGATTTTTTTTAAATTATAATATTATGATATTTTAATAGTATAGAGAACTATATTTTTAAAATTAAATGTGTGATTAATAGCTAATACTAAATAATTTCTGTAAATTTATTTAATTTTATAATTTTTTTNACTATAGTATTGAAGATGAAATTTTAAATGATTTTTGGATAAAAATG
>OVAU01002947.1:154-10997 GCA_900406315.1 Biscutella laevigata subsp. laevigata
AAAATATTTTGTTTTTATTTTTTAAAACAAAATTCGTTTTTCAATTAAATTTTTATTTAAAATTCGTTTTTAAATTAATTTCAATTAAAGCTTTTTACATATATTACCAATTTTACCCTTAATGAATATTTTTAATTTGTTCTTTGTTCTAATGACATATCATGTAATATTTTACTGATTTAAATGTTNTATTTTTTAAAAAATGATTCTGAAATAATACTATAGAGATTTTAAATAATTTCTATTTCATATGGTTTATGTAATCTTATTGAACCGTATTTTTTCTTTCTCTCTCAATCCCTTTCTCTCTCTTGAAGCTATCAACCTCTATCTGGGTTTCCGGCGAGCAAAAGGGAGGCGGAGACATCTTGAACCGTTCATCGTCCACAACCTTGTGCACCGCGTCGTCCTCGTCCGGCCGGCCCTCCCTTAAGCCTCGCCGGAGACTCAATCTCGCGAAAGCGTCTAGAGCTGCTCCGCTTCGCAGATCTGGACGGAGATGATTTCTCCGGGCCGGCGGTGCGACGCTCGACCTAGATCTTCAACCCTCGACCTTCTACTTCCCGATCTCTCTGCCTAAGAGACCCCCACGTCCTGTAAAGGTAAGTCCCCTTCTCTCTCTAGTTGTTGGGCTTCAGATCCGGGCGAGGTTGTCCCCTCTCTTAGTCAAGCCGCCATGGGGGTGTTTCTTCGGTGGATCTAGGGCTGGCTCGACGGTGGGGCTCGCAGCTGCCTTGGTCTCTGCCGGGAAAGTCCTCCTACCAGAGAGGTGATGTTCGACGGTGGTCGTCGCCTCGTTCTAGCTCCGCCGAAGGGGTCCAGATTGCAGAGTTGGTGCGAAAGCAGCCTCCTCCCTTGGCGTCTCTTCTCTCTCGTTTGCTTTGGAAGCGATCGTTGTGGGTTTTGTTTCGGAGAAAGGTGTCCTCCTCCGCCGATTACTCGGAGCGAGACCACTACTAGTAATTCCCGGAGCTTCGCGGCAACATATCCAATTTCACGACGGCGGCGGGTGTGGGCGTGACTGAAGACTTTTCTTTCAACTAGGTTTTGGGTTTTTTTGCCTTGGGCCGAGTTGTATGTGATTTGTTTCTTGGGCCGAATGTTTGGGCTCTATAAGGATTTGGGTCCGGTTTGGGTAAATAAAGAAGCTTTATATTAAAAAAAAAATGTAATCTTATTATTCGGTTTATGTATTTTCAGTCTATCCGTTTGTATTTTTAGTGTTTTTTTTTCTTTTTATGATAACCCAAGTTTAATTTTGGGGCCGTGGGGAAAGCATGTGAAAACCCACTCCCAACGCAGCTCGAACTCGGGTGACGGTACCTACAGCTGCAGGGCCATTACTAGTAGAGCCAACACCGCGTTGGTGTATTTTTAGTTTATTCGGATAATTTGATTTATTTTTAAAAAAATTATTTAATTTCTGTTTAATTTCAATATAAATTCAAAAATAATTATTACTCAATCGGTTATAATTTAGTTTCATTTCAAATTCGTTAGTTATTTTTATTTTTTATCAAAATTCGTTAGTTATTTAAAAACAAGAAAATTTAGCATCGTAAGACACTTTCAATACTATTAATTGCACTCTAACACACTTGAATATTTTGTTTCACCCAACACATCTTCCAATGTGTTATTACTCTTTTATCCTTCTCTCAACTAAACCCCACACAACTCTTTTGCCATTCTCTCAACTAAACTACTCTTTTCTCAAATTTCATCATCTCTTCCGAGAATACCTAATTTAGGGTTTATAGAAAATCTATAATCTCAAACAAATTTCTACTTCTTTCTCTCGCCCGATAATACCTATTTTCAGTTTCAAATTCTATTTATAACTTTATATATCATCGTTTGTCTTCCTAATCTTTGATGTCCCTCTATGCTTAATGTTAGCTTAGCAAACTCCAATTCCTTACGGTTAACATTCTCGTTATTTTCACAGTGTTTAATATAGTGCAAAATGTTTTATTCTATATATCTAACCACCAAGTCAGGTATATCGAACCACCAATCCTATACATCTAACCACCCGTTCGACGACTTTCAAACACAACCTATATACATCCAAGTATCTAACCACCGGGTCAGATATATGAAATTTGAAAAAAATAATTCAAACACAACCCATATCTCATCAGCTTTTGATACTTAAACAAATTAAACCACACATCTATACATTTATAGCTGATAAAATGTAGTATAGTTCGTATCTTATGTTTTCATAAGAAATCTATTTCACACAAAAAAAAATCCCCTCTGAATTGTGATTACATTTTATAAATTAAACTTAAGAAAACCTGCTTGCTGAATTGTGGTTACAGTTTACAAATGGAAAAATATGTTGAATTGTGTTTAAGCATTGACAATCCAGGTGAAATTGGATATGTTGAATTATGGTCAAATTAAAATGAATTTTAGCAAGAAAATCATCTCACCGAAATTTTGGGTTAAATTATAAACCAAGAGTTGAAACTAAAATAAAAGAAAAAAGACAAACTTTTAACTAAAATCCCAAACAGAATAATTATGTTCTAGTTATCAAAAGTAAGAACAATTTGATCATAAATAAAAAGAAGATATGAGAACTAGTCCTAAAATGCAAATACTGTGACATATGTCTTAGAGTGCAATTAAAAATATTTTCTAGGATATAAATCTCTTGTTCAAAACAAACTGAAATAGAAAACCGAAACCACTGACCTGATATGAGGTAATAATACCTAGGAGCAGTAAAACGACAGCGTTTCAAAACGTTCCAGACTAAAAGAACGGTAAAGAGCAAGAACCAAAAGTCTTCAACGAGCTGTGTTATATAGTTTCTCGATTTGTTGTCTTTTTTTTTTATTTTTATTTTTTCCATTTCCTTTCGCCGAGTTTTTACACTCTTCCGAATCGCCGGATTGTATATCTTCGACCACTTTTTTCAAACCCAAATCACTCACTCTCTCCTCCCCAAGATCTGATCCGCCTTCAACTTTCCATTTCTCTCTTTTTTTCCTCAAACCCTAATCTGAATCTGATTTTCGTTTCAATCTTCTCCTCCTCGTCTTTTATTCTTAAAGTTTAAGATTTTTGTTCTGTGTCTCTGAATTCTTTCTGGGTTTTCTAAATTTGGTCACTTTTCCCTAAATTCAGGTTTCTGTGATAAGTTTTCAGCAAATGTGGTAGATCGAGACCTAGTATTTCGTTTTTGGGAAGGGTGTATGAGGATTTGGTGTTTTCCTTGCTTCACCGACGACGAGGAAGACGATAACAACCGTAAAGCTCCCGGAACACTGAATCAATCGGCTGAAACGGCTATGGAGAATAATAGCGACGATGGCGATTTTGGGAATTTCGATGAAAACGTGAGGGAATTAGGAGTTTTGGAGGGCTCAATTTTCCCTGAGAACGCACCTTGGAGGCCATGTGAGGATGGTGACGCTGCAGAGGCTGAGTTGGAGCGGTTATGGAATTCTGAGATTCGCTTGCATGGGTTGGTTCAGGGAGAGAGTAGTAATGCAGTGGCGGCTTCTGCAGCTGTAGCTGTAGCTGAGGATAGTATGATGGAGGAAGCTGATCACGATTCGCACCATAAGCGTGCCAGAGTGTACTCTGGGCTTGCGTGAGCTCTCTTAACTCTTTTATAGTGAATCTTGATAGAAACTTCAAAACTGGTCGAAGACTCGAAGTAGATATTAATATTGTTAAACAATTGCAGTGAGTGCAGGTCGGCTTCTGGTGTATCTTCAGATGCTGGAAATTCTGGTTCGTCAATTGAGAGAACTGTCAGTTTTGGCATTGCAGCTTCTTCTCGGACGGATACTGATATGTTCTGCCAGAATTTCATCTTGAATTATAGTCGGAAAGATGGGAAAAAAGATGATGGAGATGATAACGGCTCTTCAGAATCAGAAGATTTTGAAGTTCATATTGATTTGACTGATGATCTCTTACATATGGTATGCATAATAAGATAAACACGTAGGTATCCTTTACTTTGTTTTAAATTTTGTTACTTTTTCCTTTAGGTATTCTCGTTCTTGAATCATGTCGATCTCTGCCGCTCTGCTATGGTATGCCGGCAATGGAGAATAGCTAGTGCTCATGAAGATTTCTGGAAGGCCTTGAACTTTGAAAACATGAGGATTTCAAGCGAACAATGTTAGTTGTTCTTCTTTCATATGTAAAAACTGTCCCTTGATTTGTAGTATTTTGTTTATTCTTTTTCACCTAAACTGTATTTCTTCCGGTCTTCTAATCTAAAGTCCAAGGACACAAATTAAAGGCTAAAATATAAACTTTGGTTGCTCTTTGTGCAGTCGAAGATATGTGTAGTCGCTACCCGAATGCTACTGAAGTGAATGTTTATGGCGCCCCTTCTGTTAACACTCTGGCTATGAAAGCAGCTACCAGTTTGAGGTATATTTCTTGTTTAGCCTCGAATATGGTTTCATAAATTAAGTTAATATATATCGATTGCTTTTCATCTGTTTCAGGAATCTTGAGGTCTTGACTATAGGAAAAGGTCATATCAGTGAAACCTTTTTCCAGGCATTGGGAGAGTGTAATATGTTAAGGAGTGTGACTGTAAATGAGGCTGTTCTGGGCAATGGTGCTCAGGAAATTCACCTGAATCATGATCGGCTACGTGAACTTAAAATTATAAAATGCCGTGTCATGCGTTTGTCTATCAGGTGAAGTTGTTTTTCAATAAATTCATTTTCACTCTCACTCGCTTGTGCGTAATTCAATCTTAACTGTTGTTATTTTTCTATCTTTTAGGTGTCCGCAGCTCAGGTCTTTATCATTAAAAAGAAGTAACATGTCCCAGGCGATGCTTTACTGTCCACTTCTCCAAGTTCTTGATATAGCCTCGTGCCATAAGCTTTTGGACGCGGCTATCCGTTCAGCAGCCACTTCGTGTCCTCAATTAGAGTCGCTAGACGTTTCTAACTGTTCCTGTGTCAGTGATGAAACTTTGCGTGAAATAGCACAGGCTTGTGCGAATCTCCATATTCTTAATGCTTCATACTGCCCCAATATATCTCTTGAGGTTTGTCCTGCTAGCTGATGCTGCTTTCCCCATCTCCCTTTTGTTGTTTTATTCTTGTTATCTGACCTGTTTGCCCTTTTCCTCTTTGAAGTCAGTGCATCTTCCCATGTTGACAGTTCTCAAGCTTCATAGCTGCGAGGGTATAACATCCGCATCTATGACTTGGATTGCTAATAGTCCTACGTTAGAGGTCTGTGATTAGTTTTACTTTTTTTCACACACACATGCATATTGTTGGGTTAACCACATTTAATCTATTGCAGGTTTTGGAGCTTGATAATTGCAATCTGTTGACATCTGTATCTCTGCATCTCTCTCGTTTGCACAGTATAAGCCTAGTCCATTGCCGCAAGTATAGTCCCCTCTTTGGTTTGCTTGCTTTCAACCTGCCTTTCTTTTTCTTATAACTTATAGTTATTATTTCACTGAATCGTTCTCTTTTTACTATGATAAACAGATTCACAGATCTGAACCTGCAAAGCACCATGCTTTCATCAATCACTGTTTCAAATTGTCCAGCACTTCGCCGAATCACAATTACTTCCAACTCCCTTCGAGTATGCACTTAGTTACCATGACTTTTGTTACTGGAGTTCCATTAGGTCGGGATTTTTTATCTGAAAGAACCCTACATGTTTTTCGTTTTGGTTGCAGAGATTAGCTCTCCAGAAACAGGAGAATTTGACAACACTAGTTCTGCAATGCCAGTCCTTGCAAGAAGTGGATCTCTCTGATTGTGAATCATTATCTAATTCCGTTTGTGAAATATTTAGTGATGATGGTGGGTGCCCAATGCTGAAGTCCTTAATTCTCGACAATTGTGAGGTATGATGCAGTTTCTTCCTGTTCCTTTTTATGTCTGTAGTTTATTGTGAAATTATTAATTGAAATCAGAATGGGCAGTGGTGATATTTTTTACCGGTTGCTTAACTGATTCTAATTTTTGTAGAGCTTAACAGCAGTGCGGTTCTGCAATTCATCATTAGCAAGTCTTTCCCTTGTTGGCTGTCGTGCTGTTACTTCTCTTGAGTTGAAATGCCCTCGCATAGAGCAGATCTGTTTGGATGGTTGTGATCATCTTGAAACTGCACTCTTCCAGCCTGTGAGTGTTGCTTTTCTCATTTCAAATATCATTTATCTTAACTGATGAATTTCTTGCTTCTTCCTTCCGGTTGTGAACAGGTCGCACTCCAGTCTCTAAATTTAGGAATATGTCCGAAACTGAGTGTGCTCAATATCGAAGCACCTTATATGGTGTCTCTTGAATTGAAAGGTTGCGGTGTATTGTCTGAAGCATCCATTATTTGTCCTCTGTTAACATCTTTAGATGCGTCATTCTGTGGGTAATGATTTGTTTATTCCCCCGCATATTCGTGACTAAATTTAAGGTGCTGCTAATTAGTTTTCCCGTTACCTTTCTAGTCAACTGAGGGATGACTGTCTATCTGCAACCACTGCCTCTTGCCCACTAATTGAATCACTGGTGCTAATGTCATGCCCTTGTATTGGCTTTGATGGATTGTCTTCCTTGAAAGGACTCCCAGATTTGACTGTTCTTGATTTATCGTACACTTTCTTGATGAATTTAGAGCCCGTCTTCAAGTCATGTCTTCAACTGAAGGTAATTTAAGGCATTATGACTTGTATGATGCTGGATGTTTTCCCTTTTTTGCAGCAGTAGATCATATGTTGTGTGAATTCTTTGTATATCAATCATTCATCAAAATTCCTAGCATATCCTATTGCTTTTGGACATGTTTTGATACTTTTATTGTTAGGTACTCAAATTACAAGCCTGCAAATATCTCACTGACTCATCATTGGAGCCTCTTTACAAAGAAGGTGCTTTACCGGCACTTGAGGAGTTAGACCTGTCATATGGAACTCTCTGTCAGACTGCGATAGATGATCTGCTTGCATACTGCACACATTTGACCCATTTGAGCTTGAATGGCTGTGTTAACATGCATGATCTCAATTGGGGTTCAACCAATGTACAGCTATTTGATTATTTTGGTGTCTACCGTTCTAGCAAGAATACTCAAGAACCAGCTGAAACAGCCAACCGGTTGCTACAAAACCTCAACTGTGTGGGTTGCCCCAATATCAGAAAAGTGTTGATCCCACCTGCAGCTCGGTTTCACCATCTATCATCACTCAACCTTTCGTTATCGGTCAATTTAAAAGAGGTTGATCTCGCCTGTTCCAACCTGGTCTTACTTAATCTAAGGTAGGAGACTCTCCCATTTGTTATTTGACTGATTTGTTTGTAATTTCATCAATGATTGATGTTATTCTATGGCTAATCCTAACATAAACGATTTGTCAAGCAACTGTTGCTCTCTGGAAGTACTGAAGCTTGTCTGTCCAAGATTGGCTAGTCTCTTTCTTCAGGTATGTTTTAGTTATTTGCTTATTGTGTTTTCTTAAAGCTCACTATGTGGCAATATAGTTCCATGCCTTTTAGCTAAAACATCATCACTTCTTTGATGGTAACACTAAACACACTTCGGTATCTTTTGTCTTTGGTAGTCTTGTAACATGGATGAAGCAGGAGTTGAAGCGGCTATATCAGGATGCAGCTCGCTAGAGACATTAGATCTCCGTTTCTGTCCTAAGGTAATAACAGCAAGTCCATGGATCCACCCTAGTTACAATGTTTACTGCAATAACTAAAACTTTATATTGGTGATTTAACAGATATCCTCGGTGAGCATGGCGAGGTTCCGAACAGTGTGCCCTAGTTTGAAGCGGGTCTTCAGCAGTCCGAATCTTATACAAGATTAGTGTTTTATGCAGTATGTATTTATTATATACAAGTTTCTTTCTGCAGATTATATAAAAATGATGTGTTGTGGTGTGTGCTGTGTGATGTTTGGGATGTTAATGAGTCCCTAGTCTTGAGTTTCAGCTGCGCATATAGGCCTCGCGAGCTTGTGGCCTTCTTAGTCGGCTTTGTGTGATGACACGAACTTAAAACAACATTAAGACTTGTTTGTGTCTGTAGTTTTATGAGATTCTGACTAATGTTAAGGTTCGTTCTATTTGTCTCATCGATTTTACCTTTTTTAGGCATTGGGTTCGCATGTATGAAATTAGTATAATTATCCACGTATAATTTTTCGGAATATAAAATTCTAAGTCTTTATAAAAAATTTAAGTCTTTTTGTAAAATATTGTTCACTAAACTATCATGAATTATAAGATTTTAATATTTTGAAAAATTTCATAGATTTTGTGAATTATAATATTCTCCAATTCTTCGTCATTTTTCAAAATACAAAATTCTTTATTTCAGTTTTTAAAGATTGTTAATTATCAGATTCTCATAATTTCTAATAATATAAAATTTTAACATTTTACATTACCTTCAAATCGTTTCTAGATTATTGTCCAACAAATAAACATAATTTTTAGAAATACGNGATTTTAATATTTTGAAAAATTTCATAGATTTTGTGAATTATAATATTCTCCAATTCTTCGTCATTTTTCAAAATACAAAATTCTTTATTTCAGTTTTTAAAGATTGTTAATTATCAGATTCGCATAATTTCTAATAATATAAAATTTTAACATTTTACATTACCTTCAAATCGTTTATAGATTATTGTCCAACAAATAAACATAATTTTTAGAAATACGAAATTATAGAATCTTATAAAACCTTTCACNGTGAAATTTTTTAGAAATACGAAATTATAGAATCTTATAAAACCTTTCACTTTTATGTTCACAATAACATAATTTCCTAAAATATAAAATTTTAGTGTTTTACAAATTTCTTCGTTTTTGTGAACTATTATCCATTAAATCAGCATAATTTTTCAAAAATCAAAATTTTGGCGGTTTAAGAAATCTCTTCGTTTTGTGGATTATTATACATCAAATTAGTACAATTTTCTAAAATACAAAATTTAAACATTTATTTAAATATTTCAATTTTTATGAACTGTTATTCATTAAATCCATATAATTTTCCAAAATACAAAATTATAACGTTTAAAGAAAAAAAATTATGAACTATTATCACTAAATTTAAATATTTCCTATTTTTTTTGTATTTCATGAAATTTCTTATTTTTTATTAATTATTATCCACACGAAATCATGGTTTTTCAATTTGTAAAAATGGTTAGAGAGCGACAAAATCTGTGTGGGGACATGAAGAAAACGAATAAATTCCTGCTTTTCCCTTTTCAGCTTTTTATTGTTTTTTAAATTTGTTTGTCTCATCAAATAATAAAAGACAGAGAGAGTGAAGTGAGCTCAACTAATTNCAGAGAGAGTGAAGTGAGCCCAACTAATTCTTCTCGTAGACATTAAAGCTCTGAACTTTCATCTTCTTCACCCNACAGAGAGAGTGAAGTGAGCTCAACTAATTCCTCTCGTAGACATTAAAGCTCTGAACTTTCATCTTCTTCACCCAAAGATGCCTTGTGTCAAACCCGAAGCTCTCCATGATGATCAAAACCTACCTTCATCTTCTTCTTCCTCTTCTCCTCCCAGCACTTTTCGTCTTCCCATCACTTGGTAGTACTCTCTCTTCTTCCAAGTTTCGTTTTATTGTTTTGGTTGTTCATGTTGTTTCATCTCTTCTTTTTGCCTGTCACAGGGGAAGCTCGATCCGCAAGTATCTAAAGAAGACTGGTACTTTTTCCAGAAGATCTTACTCTTCTGGTGATGGCTCTTTGTATTTTCCTGATCTCCATGTAATCTACCCTGTCTCTCTCTCTCTCTAGTCTTATTTCTTAGTTATGTATATGCAGTAAATCTCGGGTTTAGTGTCACACCATTGGTCTGAAATTGATTATCTTTTGGAAGCAGGAAAGCAAGCTTCTTGATCAGAGTAATGGTAGGTATAAATGTGAGCTTGAACAAGATGTAAGTGGAGTTAGATCCCACTCTCATATTCATTTGAGAGTTGCTACTTGTTGTTGTGCTCTTAGCCTTCATCTTTAATTCTCTATAACCAGTAATGGTGCTTCATCTGTTAACAGGTTAAGAGACTTCAGCAACAGTTACAAGAAGAGATCAACTTACGTTTAGCCTTAACAAGTGCTGTTGAACAATCTAGTTCGCCATTTATGGATTCACCTTGTGAACTTCCTGATAAGGTTCTATACTTTCTCCAACATATGTTTTCTCTGTTGCTTTCTCTTTTGTTTTTCCTTACAAAACTCTTCTTTCTCGCAGGCGCAAGAGCTTTTAGATAGCTTAGCAATACTGGAAATTACAGTGTCAAAGCTTGAGCAAGAATCAGTTTCCTTGAGATATTTACTTGGTCAAGAGAAGAATGATCGGCGTCTCAGAGAGATTCTTCGAAAGAAGTCTCATTATTCTGCACCCTCAAAGTTCCGCTGATGCTCAAAAGTTTCCCTAACAAGTTGGTTATGACACTATTCAAATTTGTGTATTCTTTGATTGTAGTGTCTAAACAAAGAAATGAGAGAGAGTAAACAAGTGGGTTTACTTGGATAGTGAAGCTTTACAAGTAGAATGAAGAAGCAAAGAAAAGATAATGTGATCTTAGGCATAACCATATTGGCTGAATCACCTTTCAGACTTCACAAGCTGGTCCCTGAGCATCTGCTTCCTCAAGAACTCTGAAATATTAATTAGCTCTGTTATATATCTGCTAAGCAAATCTGGAGATAAGGTTGATAGGAAGTTTTATGCCTTGCAGGAGCAGCAATGAGGAGCTTGTATTCTGTATTTAAACATATAACACATTGTGATAGACTTGTTATCACCAAGAGATTATTGATCTTGTTAAGTTTATATCTCTGTTGGATTTAAAGT
>OVAU01002948.1:0-11716 GCA_900406315.1 Biscutella laevigata subsp. laevigata
TCTGATCAATTGCCTGCTTTCTTTTATTGTATTTCACTATCTCCTGCTTCGCTTTGCTTTCTTATCCGCTTTACTACATCCGACCGACAATCATTACAGGATTTTTAGTGGCAGTGTTAAAATCCTGCTTAGACCTAGGATTTACCGTGCAAGTCTATTGTCTGACAAGCATCCCGATTTGGTTCGATATATACCCGACTTCTTTATTTCCTAAGAGCTGTTTTCTTCTCTGTTCTACTCGTCTATAGTAGCAGTAGCGGGAAGCAAACAATCTTATTATCCACTATAGAGAGAGTAGATCAGAGGTAAGATCCTGTTTTAGGTAAATGGTGGGTTTGATTCGGGTAAGTATAGAATGTCGAACCACCTCAGGGAGACGCTGGCAACAATAGAACTATAAATGCAGAATTCAGGTCTAAGAAGACTAGTCACTAAACTAATCAGGGATATCGATTGCAGAATATTAAACTGCAGAAAGTAAACAAACAAGATTTCAGATAATAAAAGAATCAAGCAGACAATTAGGCAGTCGATTTCAGGAAATTTAGTTTTAAGTCTATGTGTTAATTTCACCCGCTTGGTTATCCTAGGTCTACAATATTCTAATATGGAGTAACCCANAGAATAACCCACTCTCGTCGCGAGACTCCCTATCTAGGTTATGCTAACACCGCGCTCTCGCGTCCGCATGCTAGAGGACATACCCAGAAGCATTAAGATTCTCATTCATAAGAAATTCCTACCCAACAAGCAATGAACGCAACAGCTAGATCAAAGACGAATCAGATAGCTTTGTTAGAATTTCTTAAGCAACCTCAATCAAAACAGATTTTGAGTAAACAAATTCCTGAATCAAAGGCATTTCATAGAATATTGAACCAGAAACAAACTAGCACCTCTCGGGTTTAGAAGTCTCCTTAAAATCTAGATTGATTTGACCAAAATCAATCTAGCATTAAGAGCATCCTATCAAATGAGGATACTTGTGATTACAAGCCCTAGCACATATATTCAAAGCCTAAATCACCCTAATCCTTACCTAATCATCTACCTAAGAAAGACTACTCACAAATCATTGGAGAAAACCCAAATACCATGAAGAAGATGGATCTTTCCATGAATCAATGAGAGACAAGCGAAGCAAAGAGAGATNAAACTTAAAATCTAAAGATCAAGTTTAGGAACTAAGAACAAGATAGAAAAGTGGTTCTCTAGGTGAAAAACGAGTAAAACGTAACTTAAAATTTGTTAATAGAGAGTACTTATAGCCATGAGAGAAAAGTGAAAAACGAGTAAAAAGTAACTTAAAAATTTGGTCTTGATTGGTGCACATCGACCACGGCATGGTCGATGTCAGAAGCTCTGATGCTCGATGTCTTTAAGCCAACATCGACCATGGTTTGGTCGACGTCAGGAGTTGATATGCTCGATGTTGGCTTCCTTCAGACGGAGCATCACTTGGTCGATGTCAGGAGCCATCATGCTCGATGTTGGCTTGTTTTGCCTCTTTTCCTTGGTTTTCATGATCCTTTGTGATCCATTTGAGTCTTTGGTCCACTCCATTCACCTATGATGCAAAATATGAACAAAATTCAATCCTAAGAGACTCTAATGCAAGCTAAATGATGAGAATATGAACACAAAGCTGCTAAAAGACATATAAAACTGTGTCTATCAAGAACCAAAACACCTAGAATCCTCGATCATCGATTTTAGCCTAGTAGTATCGAAGCGTCTTGAAGTTTATAGCCTTATGACTTGAAGCTTGAAAAGCTTTGTCATTGGTATTGAAGCTTGCTACACTATTGTTGTTTTCATCTTATTGGAGTTTTAATTTGAATTTCTAATTAGCATGATCAAACTATTTCACTTGTGTTTCATGGCTTCTATCATCTCAAGCACAAGTTTGGGCATTGCAAACTAAAACACTCTTGGCCCGGCTTGGTCATCCTCACCTTAAGGATCCCAAAGCTCCCCAAACTGAAACACTTGTGAGTTTCATTGTCTATTCTTTAGTGATTGATGATTTTGTAAAATATTGCAAGAATTAAAGCGACAACTGAAAGCATATATTCGGGTAGCTTAGGTAGAATAGGCTTTGGAATGCAATTGGAAATGCTTGGGTATATCTAGGACTTGATTCATTTGGTTCATGGGTAGCTTAAGTTTGGTTTTACCTATTGAGATGGATTGCTTGAATAGATGAGAAAAAGGAATGAAAAGAAGGAAAGATTGGGGAAGGGAATTAAGAAGAAGCCACCAAAGTTTTGAAAAAGAAAAGCCTTAAGGGATAGTAAAAATAATGAAAAGATAACATAAACAATGAATCAAAAGATAGTCTTGGAGTAAGAAAGAAAATGAAAAAGAGTCTAGTGCACAAGAGAAAAGAAAGAAAAAGCAAAAGATCACTTAAGGTAGAAAATAGTTGGTGTTGAGCTTAGAAAAATGTTAAGTTTGGGTAGACTTAGTGCAATTTTTGGGGATAGATGGATGCTTGATGTTGTACGCCCCATGCTCTTTGTGTTTCTTGCGTTTACAATAATCCCTTCACTCAACGAGAGAAACCGCGTTATAAACAACCCCATTGTCGTGTGGAACTTTCTCTTTAGCATGGAGTCCCCTTTCTACCGAACCAAATGAAACCTTGTGTTTAACTTTGATCATGTTTCACTCTCTATGAACGAATGTAGGAAAGCAACTTAGGATAGTTAAGTGGATTGTCATGACTTAGTAATAATGGTGGATTGCGATATGGCTTAAATGATGAGACAAGTAGTTATGCGAGGTTGAAAATGCTCTCATCGTTTGATTTTGGATGTGAGGTTCTCGTTTTTCAAACTTCTTTTCCTTGCTTAGAATTTGCTTTGCTTGAGGGCAAGCAAATGATAAGTTTGAGGGAGTTGATGTGTTGTGATTTTAGTCGGTTTTATTGTTCATTTTGCATTAGTTTAGATTGCATTAAGAATTGTTTAGGTCGCATTAGCATTGCATAATCATATTTCAGGTCTAGAGTGGAGCACTAGACGAAAAGTGGATACAAGGAGCGTTTTGGAGCTTAAGGACTCAAACTGAAGTTTAGGAGGTTGCACTGGCCAACCATACCGGTGATCACCCACATAAACAAACAGGAGCATTGCAACGGTCGGCATACTGGCCACGTATTACAAGTATCGAACTTACGTCAACAATTGGAGATTTCATATCGGTGAAGCGTACCGGTCACGTCTGACCGGTATCGAGCTTACGACAAGATTCGAGGAATAAGCCGCGGTGAAGGAGTACCGGTCACGTCTGACCGGTATTGTGCTCAAGACATGTTTTGGAAGAAGGATACCGGTCAACCAATCACAAAGATACTAGTCATACCGACCGGTATCATCTCTTTGGACTTAGAAAACCAAATGACTTTTAGCTTGTTTGTGTGAGAGAATATAATAGGGATGAAAACCCTATTTTCTCTAAGTTTGACTAAGTTGGTTTTTTTTTCATTTTCTCTCTAGAACTCTGTCTTAAGCTCTTGATAATCTTGTAAGAACTTGGTTCACTATTGCAATTTCATCTTTATTTTTTTCTTCTTACTTGATTTCATCATGGTTAAGCATGATTCTCTCTTGAGATTTTGTGTTGAAACCATGATTAGTGAGTAGTTTCCTTACTAAGTGAATGAGTTAGGTAGACTAGGGTGATCAAGTATTTGTTTGTGTTGCTTAGGGATTAGATTATTATTATCTTCACTTGATTGATGTGTTTAATGCTAGGTTTGAATTAACTAATCAAATCTAGAGCTTAGACAATTTATTGCCCGGAAGGTGTTCGATGAAATGTAGGAATGAGTCAATTAAGTGCTAAATGAGGCCTAACCAAGAGATTGTGCTATAGTTGTTTAGTAGTTGCATAAACTAGAGTTTAATGCTTGTTGATCATGTGATTAGTCAAGAGATTGTTCATTTACGTGATTGATAAAAGGGTTCTTACCAAGACATTGGATTAACCTAATTTGGATAGCTCCTAGACTAATGATTAGCATTGAATGGTAGTATTGAGTAGTATGAATCTGAGCTTGATCACCCGAATTGATTACCTAAACTGATTCGCTTAATCCTCTTTTATAATTTTGTTAAATCGTTTTCGTTGACTTTTTGTGATCTTGAGTTGACTTTTTCTCATTGCTTGTTATTGCTTATGTTTTTAATTAGAGTTATTTAGTGACAAAACATCATCTATATTTCACCTAGACTTGGCATATTCTCTACATAGAATTAGTGAGTAGTCAACCCCCGATTTATGGTTCAATATCTACAAAACCATTATACTACATTTGAAACAAGATATTTAATTTCCCATTAGTCTCAGTGGGATAGTGAAAATATATGTTTTCAATCCCGTTGAAGTTAGATGTTGACAACATGTTATTTGGTGCGTTCGATTCAGGTTATTCGAGTTTCAGTTTTTAAGAAAATTCTAGTTTGATTCAGCTCAGGCTAGTCGAATTTTGGTTTTTATGGTTTTTTATAAATATGCTCGATTATAAAAAATTTATTGGTTCGTTTTAAGATTTAGTATGGTTCAGTTTTGTAAAAGTATCAATTTTCAAATAAATAATATTTTTTTTAAGAACATAAATATAAAGTTTAAAATATGTTTGTTTAGGAATAAAATCTATATCGATGGTTTTTAATAATATACCATTATCGATAGAGTTTAAAATATATCTATTTGGTTATTTATACAAACCAAGATAATTTTTTTTATTAAATTAACATATTTTTAAATAAACAAAAAAACGAAATCTGAATAAACTAAACTGAGATATATAACTATTTTTATTGAATTGACATTTTTTAGAAAACTGAAAAACAAAAATCGAATAACCCATACCTAAATGATCGCCAACTCGTAACTTAAAGTAGTTTCTAATTTGTTTGGTCAACAAAAAATTATGATTAAAAATGTAAGGTTAACGAGAATCAATGTTTAAGACGACCGAAATTTGAATGCTCCCAGTTTTTATCATTTATCAAAATGATAGTAATTTGTTTAACAAATATTTTAACAAAAAAGTAATATTATATCTAATTTTGTTCGATCAATCAAAATTTATGATTAAACTTGAAAAATCTACGAAAGTATTACTTTAAATCTTATAGGCTTCGATTTGTAAAACTGGATAATCGTAGAATGAAAAAAAATAAAATTAATTGCATAAAAAATATGCAGAATAAAAATTCGCATAACAAAAAACTGTCTAATTAAATTTTGTATGATTGGATAAATTTTGCAAAATGACAAATATAATTTAAAATTACCATTATACATATATACTTTGGAAATCAATATATTCTTTAAAAATAATTTCGATGCATTTTCTAACAAAATAACATATCTTACATTTATTCAGTCTTACTAATTTGTAATACATATATTCTACTAAAACAATGTTTATCTATTTTAAAAAGTCATATTGTACTATTCTTTAGGAAAATTAAATTAAAACATCTCGAACCAAATAATAAAGATATTAAATTAACATATTCAATTAAATAATGATAGTGAATGATGCACAAGAATATACTTTATAAATATGTCATTATTAGTTTTTTAGAGTAATACTAAGATTTCGTCAAAAAAGAGTAATACTAAGATAGCGTCAATTTTTTAGGATTTTACGGTTATTTTTAGGTTAAATATATTTTGATTGACTAGTATATTTGATTAAATCCCAAAAATATATTTTGAATATATTTGAATAAATCAAAATATATATTTCAAATATATTTGAACATTTCCCCAAAAATATTTAATAACAAATTCCAAAATAATAATCTTTTTGTAAAATCTATACATTTAAATGTTACATTTTTTAAAAAAAAATGGTACTAAAGAGTTATATTCTTTGTTATTTAAATTAATATATCACCATATTTTTAAAATATCCATAAATTTTTTTATTATACGTAGTTTGATAATGAATAGGAAATTTATACTTAAACTTAATTTCTCTATATTAAATCACTAAGATTTATTGCATTATAAATCTCATAAAATAAACTTATTTTAAATAAAAAATACCAAAAAAATAAGAATATGCCTAAACTAAAACTTAAAATTTTAAGTTTTAATCATTGGTTAAAATAGATCTAAATTAAACATATTAACCTAGTTTTCTATTAAATGTAACAATATACTATCCGACGTTGAGCGCAGGTACATTTCTAGTTTATAATTATTTGAAGGCGATGGTGCTGTAGGTGAAAAATCCATAACAAATAATATTTTTTGAAATATTTCTTGTATAACTTTTTTGGTGATATGGTTGTTTTGAAATATGTCTACTTATAGGAAAATATATGAGTTAGTGGATAATATTTTTTTAATTAACAAAATAAATTAAAAGCTCAATTACTTTTATCANGGTTGTTTTGAAATATGTCTACTTATAGGAAAATATATGAGTTAGTGGATAATATTTGTTTAATTAACAAAATAAATTAAAAGCTCAATTACTTTTATCAAATAAACTACTAGACTCATGCTTATTTGCATAATATATATTTGTTTGTATTATTTTAGGCATAATTTATGTTTTTGCCTAATATTAAGTTTTATGCCATTTTGTTTGATAATAAAAATTTTGCATAATCATTTTCTAAAATGCCATTAAGCAATTAGATAAATACGAATGAGAGCCATAATGTAAAGTTATTGTTTTAAGAGTTTAGGCTTTTTGGACATTTTTGCCATTTAGAAAACGATTCGTTTCACGCCGCCTTGTTACTGTAGTTTAGGCATCTGATTCTCCCACTCACCCACCAAATTCTTCTCCTTTCTTGAGGTCAATCAGTGCGAAACAATATCTCATTCTAAAGCTCGGAAACGACATCGGTTTCAAGGTTTTCTCCACACTCCTTCATGTCAGGCGAAGGAGACACGACTCTTAAGTCTATCTGCTACAAGCCTGGCTCTCTCCAGTTACTCGATCAGGTTTCTCCCTAAAACTTCCTTTCAATTCTCTGAAAACTTCTTCCAAAATTTCCAATACTTAAATTATTCAACACAAATTGGGAACAGAGGAAGCTTCCTTTGGAGACAACTTACTTGGAGATTCGAGATAGTGCAGATGGATGGTAAATTTACTAAATTACATAGCTTTTATGATGGGTTTTTGCTTTGAACATGTTATAATGATTGTGATGTTATTAGGAGTGCGATACAGGAAATGGTTGTACGTGGAGCTCCTGCTATAGCCATTGCTGCAGCTCTTTCTTTAGCTGTTGAAGTTTTCAACTTTAATGGTTTTGATGGATCATCTTCAGATGCTGTCGCTTTTCTGGATAAAAAGTTGGATTACTTAGTGTCAAGGTACTAAATTTTGGATTGATTATTAAATAAATTTTGAATTCTGTGATCCTAATGTCCTTTGCTTCTATATGTTTCTTCAGCCGACCAACAGCAGTTAATCTTGCTGATGCTGCATTGAAACTTAAGCAAGTTATATCAAATGCCCTGGCTTCTTCCAATGAACCAAACTCCATTTTCAAGGTAACACAACATTCAGTCAGAACCAAAGGCTTTCAATTTCATCCTGATAATCCATTTGAATGGAGAAATTGTACCTTCGTCTTTGAATGCTCTTTATTCGGCTTTGGACTGAGGAATGAAAGCTTGAGAACTCGATTTAGACTGAGAAGTGATAGCTTTGTTTTTAAATGTACCTTATACTGCTTTGGACTGAGGAATGGTAGCTTAGGGAACTCGTTTTAGACTGTGGAATGATTGTTTTGTCTTTGATTTACTTTACTGGGCATTCGATGGAGGAATGATGGCTTAGANGGAACTCGTTTTAGACTGTGGAATGATTGTTTTGTCTTTGTATTTACTTTACTGGGCATTCGATGGAGGAATGATGGCTTAGAGAACTCGATTTGGACTTGGGAGTGATTGCTTGCTCTATATATGTACTTTATTTGGTTTGGACTGACACCTTTTTCTTTGAATGTACTTTAATTGCTTGATTTGATCTTTTATGTACACAAAGCTAAGTTTTTTGTTGTTGTAAGTTCGTTTTATTACCTCAGCCTGTTAATATTCCTCAGGCATATATTGAAGCTGCTGAGAGTATGCTTGAAGATGATGTTGCTTCAAACAGAGCAATCGGAACCTTTGGTTCAAGCTTGATGAGGCAACAAGCTAAAAATTCTGATAAGCTTTCTGTTCTGACACATTGCAACACTGGCAGGTACAGATTTTTAATGGATTTTTCATTGCCAAAATAAACACTGCAAAACTCACTGAGTGTATTACATATACAAGATTAAAGTTATGTTTTTTTCTCCTATGTTTATATCTCAGATCACTAATGATTCCTTTTTTTCTCTGTAGTCTTGCTACCGCCGGATACGGTACTGCCCTCGGTGTCATTCGTGCACTCCACAGTCAAGGAATCTTAGAAAGAGCATACTGCACAGAAACTCGTCCATTCAATCAAGTAAAACTCCCAACTTAATGTTCTTTCTTGTCGAATATTGGAAGAATGAGAATCCTTAAAAAACCGTAAGTTGTTTAGGACAATAAGATTACCTATAGTCTAGCATTTGTATTCATCTATAAGATGATAGAAGCTTTAACCTTTGATGTAAAGTAGGACAGACACCTCTTCCTGCCACTGTTCTTGGAAGTATTTTTAGCGATCAAGAATGTTAATTTTGACAGGGATCAAGGCTTACTGCTTTTGAGTTGGTGCATGAGAAAATCCCTGCAACTCTCATTGCAGATTCAGCTGCAGCTACATTGATGAAAGATGGTCGTGTAGATGGTGTCATTGTTGGAGCAGATCGTGTGGCTTCAAATGGTACACTCTAAAACACCATTCCTTATGAGGTAATCACTTTCTAAACCAATTCATTTCATATATTTGCAGGCGATACTGCTAATAAGATTGGGACCTACAGTCTTGCCTTATGCGCAAAACACCATGGAATCCCATTCTACGTTGCTGCACCTCTCACCTCGATTGATCTATCACTTTCCTCTGGTAAAGAGATCGTGATAGAGGAAAGATCTCCAAAGGAGTTGCTGAATACACATGGAGGACTTGGTGAGCGCATTGCAGCACCCGGGATATCGGTTTGGAACCCAGCTTTTGATGTGACTCCAGCTGAGCTAATTGCAGGAATCATAACCGAGAAGGTTTGTTTTCTCAGGCTCTTTACTTTCTGGTTCGAAATAGACTTCAAAGATTTTGTAAACTCACTTATGTCAGTCTCTTAATGTGTATGTATGTCCAGGGAGTCATAAATAAGAATGGTAATGATGCATTTGACATTAAAAGCTTTGCACAGAGGATGACAGGAAACTCATCTGGTTGAAGTTGGAGAGTTCTTTCTCTGTATTCTTGCAACAATAAAAAAGCAAATTACTTTGTAATAAACAATAAGCTTTTGTAATGTTGTAACCATAAGTACATTATGGTGAAGTTGTTGGGAATATGAAACAATCGAGAAGTAAAGTTACATTTCTACTAGAGAAATACGTATGAACTTTGAATGTATTTTCATTTGTGTTTGCATTTATATGTAAATAAATTAAATAAATCTCTTCATTTTAAAGATATGCAGCATCGGATGGAAAAAAAAACAAATTCAACCAATTTGCTACTACTTAAAACTATTCTTCTTTTTTTTTAAAAAAATCATTTTAAGACAATAAATTATAACAATCTAACACAAAAAATCATAATATATTATTTTTTAGGATGACTTAAATTAGATATATATATATATATATATATATATATAATAAGCTAAACAAGGTATTAAATAAAAATATATTTAATAACTTTTTAACATTCCTCTTATGTTTCCATATTTAAAATATTTTAAAGTTTATTTACCTTTTTAACAGATACGGTTTTTTAAAAAAATTATCAAACAATATTTGAACATTATCAAAGATTTGTATATTTATATTTTCTAGATTCTAAATAAAAATTTTAAAATTCTGTTTACATAGATAATTCTATATCAAATATTTAACTCAAATTGTATTATAATCGACAACTATTATATAAAAACTACTACAAAATATTGTTTTAAAGAATCATAAAAAAATAAAATTATTTTAATATTTGATTTATCTTTTTCAACAAGATACATATTTTAAAAAATTATCGAAAATTATTTTAACATTTATCAAATATTTATCTATTTATATTTTCTAGATTCTAATTATTTTAAATTCTGCTTATATAGATAATTCTAAATAAAATACTCAATTCAAACATCTTATTATAATAAAAAAAATATTGAATAAAAACTACTATAAACAAAAAAGAAATGTAAAAATAATGATCAAAAATCAAATTATTTTAATATTTGATTTATCTATTTCAAGCAAGATACGTATTTTAAAAACTAAAAAAACATATTTTAACATTTATCAAAAATTTATCTATTTATATTTACTAAATTCGAAATAACTAAAAAATTTCTATTTATATTTACTAAATTCTAAAAATTATTGAACATATATGATATTCGGTAAAGATAAAAGTATATTTTTTCCTTTGAAAAGGCAAAATATTTGAACTTGAATAAAACTAATAAGAATATAATTTGAATCTTTCTATAACTAAATTAGTTAATATTATGTGATGAATTGAGTTCAAAAGAATATATAAAGTGTAATCATATCACATTTATTGTCATTATGTTATCATGTTCATATATTTTTAATTTTAATCTTATAGAAAAATATTATCTTATTATAAAATATTCGATTAGCTAAATATGTAATCACAGAACATGAATGAATTCTACAAATAAGTAAATATATTCACAATAAAAAGTATATTTTCAACATTAAAAATTAAAATGATATCAAAATAAAAATTACTAGCATATAGCGTTGCTCCAAATAAAACATTTTATTAAAATACAAGATTATCACAATAACTATTATAAATACTATAAACTCAAACGATTTTTTAAATAAATATAAAAACATCTATTTTTTTATCAAATATGCTCTTAATATTTCTTTAGGATCTAANACGATTTTTTAAATAAATATAAAAACATCTATTTTTTTTATCAAATATGCTCTTAATATTTCTTTAGGATCTAAATAAAATATTTAAAAATCTGTTTGTATATAGAATATTCTAAATCAAATGTTTTCTTATCAAAAACTATTATAAATACTATAAAAATTGAACTATTTTTAAGACATTTACCAAAAAATCATATAATTATAATCAAAGAATTATCTCTTTAGATTTTCTAGGCTTTTGAACTGTAAGAGTTGAGTATACCCTTTCCTTCATTCTTTAGTTCTTTGTCAGGTACTCAATTCAATCTTATTATGTTATGTTCGTTGGTTGTTGCATTGTGTATGAGACGTTATTGAAGTTAATTGGCTTGAGAAGCCTTCTATCTTGTGGCTTTCGTGTTTTTTTTTTTTGTTTCTAGCTTATGTGATGATCTAAGTTTCATTCTTTTAGGCTCGATTTCTAGTGTCAGGTATTCACAACAAGCTTTAGTCTTTACATCAATGTCTTCGATCTTTTGTAATCTTCTGTTGAATTATAATGTAACCAGACGACAAAAAGATGATATGTCCGGTTTACCCGTAATCGCAGCCTACCAAAAAGTTTAGAAGTGCAAAATTTATGAATGAGCTAGACCGTTTCGTTGACTTCCCTTGCTTTACGTCTTTTTTT